>VYZU01001883.1:0-26675 GCA_013401355.1 Ceyx cyanopectus | reverse complement strand
GAAAAGATTTTTTTTTAAGTAGCATTAGTCATGTTAATAATGGTATTACAGTTTGTACATGCCTATTTCCTGATCAAAATCTTTATTCATCAAAAAAGTGAAATCTAAAGTGAGCCAGTAATTATTTAATAGTCCACAACAAGTTAGATGTATCAAGAGTATCATGTAGTAGAACTAAAATAATGTAAAGGAAACCAGGTCAGCCAAATCCAATTAAAATATAAAATCTTTTCTAAGTTTTGCAGGTGCAGGAAGTTTTCAGTGGTAATGTTACTGAAATGTCATACTGACAAGATCCTTACTTTTTTAAAAACTTACTGATGAGAGACTGATAAACTTCAGGGAGCCTTGCTCCTCAGCAGCCCATAAAACAGAATTTTAGAGACAAATGCTCAAAATCACTAAGCAAAACAGAAGATTTTGAAAATTTTCAGTATTGTTACAGAGCAGAAACAAAACATTACTATATAACATCATCTGCACATTCCAGTTAATAACTTATTTCAGTCAAGCCAAGAAGTTGTAAGTAGCTTGTAGGTGATGGAGGTTAACGTCCTGTTCAGCACACTGATATACTCAGGATACTGGTTTTGTATCTGATCAGTACAAGGACAGTCCCAGTTCCAGTATTCAATGTTAATATATGGGGACACCATCTTCTGAACTACTAGGACAACTTATTTTCCTCCAGAGTTTTCCTAAGCCAGATACTGACGTATCTCCATGCATGTTACTTCATCGTTCGATGAAATATCTATGTCACATTTTAATCCATAAATATTTCTTCTAGATAGAGCTTGCAAATTCAAATGAATCCTCATTTGCAAAAATAATGAATAAGCATTTTACCTTGACATTATTTTCTTCTTCCTTTAGTATTTCTTCCATCCTCAAAGCTTTTTCTTCTGAACTGATTGTCTCCTCAGTTACAAGCTTCAGCTTATTGTAAAGACTTGCTTTTTTTTCATTAAGAAAACTTAACCTAAACAAAATTATATGATTTAACAAGTTAAATCTGTGTTGCATATATGACATTGCCAGAGCCAAACAGCACACCTTAGTAAGCAGTTGCCTAATAAAAGCATGGTAAACTTGAACCTATGATAACCAAGGCCCTAACTTATTTTTCCACACCCTTTAAGACCAATGCTTACCAGTACTTCCTAAATTTCCCAGTGTCTGAAACTATGCAGGACACAAAGTTAACGAGAAAGTTGGATGCTTTAATCATCAACACTAAGGTTCTTTGCTAGCCTAAGGAATTTATTATATTACTAATCTTTACAAATAATATTTTTTAAAGCTCTCTTTCTTACCTGTGTTGTTTTTTCTGTATTTCTTTCTTCAAATTGGTTACTTGTGTTCTCAAAGATTCTAGATCAGAAGCAGTTCTGTTCACTGAATGTCTTAAGGTGTCCAGCTAATAAATTACAAAATGGAGCAATTCTGTAGTTCCTTGGGTATATGTTAAGACATTTAAAATCATAAAGAACCTATTTATTGGGAGGTATTCAGTTTCTTTTTAAGAGTGTTTCTCAAATTCTGCAAATTATGAGGTGGTATAAATCAGCACAGCTAGTAAAATAAATAGACTGTTACATAATCTGAATACTGAGGCAAAATACTTAACAATTTAGAGCACCAAGTGAATTATGAAGGTGCTATGGGCTGCAATTCTTGTCAAATAACATATTTCTAAATCACACTTTGTTTGGTACTTAAAGATATTTTGATTAAGATAAAGGAACGCTGTGACAAAAATACACATACATTTAATTTGGTAAAAAATTTGACAGCATATACTCATTAAACAGGATAGAAATACATAACAATAGCTCATTAGCCTTCACAGTATCACTTAACAATGCAATTGCCTTTACTTTCCCAGATGAAGAAACCTGACCGAGGGTATACAGATCTCTCTCTGTACCATAATGAGACAAAGGGAGGTCACAAGTTATCAAGTGAACCATAAGTCTGTTTCTTTCCTTGTTTCTCACTTGCATGCCACAGATGTTCTAACACCTAATAAAGTGATACTGTTTTCATTATCACATTATGTAGTATTAATTGTGGAAAATCTTCAACCAAGAATCTTGCAGTTTGAGATTAAAACTTACCAATTCTAAAAACCCTCTAGTTGGCCTGAATTTTAATCTAATAGCCTGCGCCTTGTTTGGTCTACCTACAGTTTAATTAGGATATCAGTTTATGAACCACCTGCTATAGAAAAGCTATCCAAAGGTAAGGCAGCAGCAGATGCTGATTTTTAAAAAGTCTCCATGCTTGCTGAGTAGTCCAGTGCTACCATTTGCTTGTTAAGAGAAAATGGACTCAGGTAATACAAGTTTCCTTCTCAATGAGGCCATGAGACATGAATTACCTCTTAGAAGTACTTTTGCAAGTAATTAAGCAGTGCAGTTCATTCCTAGCTTTAAGTGCTGATGAAATAAGTAACTAAGTAAGCATAGACAGTATGGCTTGTTCACAGAGCAGCCTTATCCTACTGCCTTCTGATAAGAAAGCCACGTGAAAGTGTTTGGAGTTTTTTCAAGAATTTTAACCTGAGTACAAGGGCCATCAACACTCACTTTGGAGAGCACAGGACAGGAATTGTTTGGAATCCATAAAAGACTGCTCTTATCTTTATACCATACTGCAGTCTACATTGCTAAAGGCAAGGCACATCTCCTTCTTAAGCATCTAGTAGTGTTAGACTGCTTAAGAGAAAATTCATCCATTTTTACCAATACAACAGAGAAAACAAGCTCATCTCTCCATCACTGTCAATGAAAGGAATAAGTTGAGGATACATGTCCCAGTAATCACAAGTACACTAAGAAGAGCAGACATTGTGTTGCATTTGTAAGAGTCTAGTCTAAAGTGAGAAAAAAGCAAATGGTATTTCTGTATTTCCTCCATTTAGTCAAAAGTTATAGTTCCAGTCTGCTTTTTTTTTTGAACTTACCTCATCCTGCAGATGAACTCTGTAGGTATCCATAGTTAGATATTCATTTCGGAGGATGGCAGCTTCCCGTTCAGCAGAAGAAATTTTCTTCTCATATTCCATATTATTAACGGTTTCATTTACCAAAAAGGAAGTCTTCTCTTTCAGCACAATTTCTTTCTTTCTGATCTCCTGTTTTACCTCTGCTATTAGCTATCAGATTAAAAACATTTTAGANAAAAAAACCACCAGGCTATGTGAACAAAACTTCTGATAGACCTGAAAGAGATGAAATGCAAGAAGAAAATTACCAGCAGTACTGATGGTTACTTTAGCTGACATTTATAGCTATTCAGTGAAAACTGTGTATTTTGAAAGGTTAAGTAAATATTAGCTACTGGGAAAATGATACTGTAGTTCTAACACAGAAAAAAAAAAAAAAAAGTCTATTTACAAACGCATGACTATTCTATGGGCTACTGATATGGAAAGTTGGCCAGAGATGGGCTTTTGTTGTTGCGGGGTTTTTTTATATCTGTTTGTTGTTGATTTTTTGCAGGAATCTTCTAATCTCAAATAGTATGAAATCCAAAGTATTTCTGCTAAATTAGACCATTATATTTTTTGTTTATCAGTGTTTCTTCTGTCTTGTCATTTTCTTTTGCCACATTTCTTTTTTAGTGTTGTATCTTAAGCCTGTTTCAACCATGTTTCTACTTAGTGTATATGTAACACGCATATGGGCAGCTTAACAAAGCTGATACTCTTTCATCAGGAAAATGCCATACTAGAAGAGCTAAGGAAGCTCTACCTTTAGGTAGAGCCTTCTGGTACATACAGTTAGGCTTTCCCCTCTCCCATCAAACAAACATTGTTACTTTGGAATGCACATCTATAAATTTTTTCTCTCCACTGATTTTTAACCTTAATGTGATTATTTCTGATAAATGTGACATAAACGTTAGTCATGCATTTGATCACAGAGGTAGCAATGATAATTCCTTCAATAACACATGTTCTTTTTCATACAGCATCAGAGACACAGAATTCATCCTTACAGTTGACTGTCCTTACACTCTAGGGAACAACACCCCATCTTGTTACCACTTAGATTCTAAAATCAGGGTAAAGATAATACTGAAGCTGGCAAGCTCTGCATTTTTTAACAACTTTGAGATTGAAAATTAAACCTTGATAATATCAAATAGAGCACCCTGACTTACACTGAGAGATACTGCTTTCAAAATCAATTCTGAATACATTTCAGCAATATCTGAACTTTGAAACACCTTAATAAAATACAGAGATAAACACAAAGAATAACTGAGCATCTAGAAGTCCCTATCAGTCAACGTGTGATTCGTGAAATTCCCATCCATATCACAGGTACAGAAGTAGCCTGATACACTGATACAAATGAGTCACAGCAGTTTTACCAAAGCACAGTGATCAATCTGTTGATCTCTTTTCTGCATCTGCTGTATTGCATTCTCCCACTGCCTGATGACTTCTTGCCTCTCCTGATGAACTCTGCGAAAGTCTTCAGCTGTCTTGTCAAGCTCTATCTGTTTAAAAGAAAGCACCCCCATGATTTCTGATTTAAAATATTTCATATATAACAAGATCTCTTCAAGAACCTTAGGCACAAACCTGAGCTGTTATGGTTTCTGTAAGCTCATTATCAAGAGCTCTGCGCTTCTGATTTGCTTGCATGGACAACTTTTCTACTTGAAGGGTTAATGCCTAAAATGAAAGGATATAAAAATATTATTTCTTTGACAACAAGTATATAATGTCTTATAAATTCTTAAAGCTCCGCTACAAGTGGAATTACTGAGACATGAATTTTATTGTGGTTTAAAAAACAAAAAATCTGAGTATCTAGTCTCCCAAAATTTTGGTCATACAAGGGCTGTAATGCCTTGTCAGTCCTTGGGACCAGACTGCAGCAAGGCCAAAGTAACCTTCCACTGTGTATAAATGTGTATGTGATGTCCTCAGCATCAGCTATTTCACTTTACTCTTCCTACTGTACTGTGTGATTTACTGATGTAAATGATATCAGTGAAATTGTGTAAGCTGGAGTTTTTGGGTTAAATATATAATGAGTAAAAAAAAAAATCTCTAATTTCTCCTCCCTCTATTTGAAGACTCAATATTAACCAGAGTTAATCGTCTCTAAATTAATAATATGAGAACTAACTCTCATACAGTCTGAACTTGTGACTGAAGTGTCTTTTTATACCATTTCAATGATTCCAGGTAGCTTTACTGAAGTAGTCATACTTTGTTCTCAATAACAAATTCAGTTCCAATAGGAAAATCTACACTATTCATCCATGTTTAGCATGTATTTTTGAACAAAATTATTTCAATTCAGTAGCATTGTTTTCTAGACTTTAGTGTCTACTTGTGCCCTTTCTCAAAAAAAAAACAACTTACATTTTACCCAAATGAACAAACAAATCATTAATCCTAATTTATGCCTTTCACCTTTTGGAAAACCAATTCTCTCTGACCTTTAAAATGAATGCATGGAATTGCACTGTTGTGCTAAGTGGAAACCAGTTTCAAAGCACTGTTGGGCAAAAACTTTTCTCCTTCCTACCTGAGTTGAGGTCAGGTGAACAAGATCTTCAGATGCTAAAATGGTTCTCGCTTTTGTTTCTGAAAATTGCTACCATTTCTACTTACTCCTAGTTTCCCTTCATCTTTTTGTGCATACTTCTGGATCGTGATAATATCGTTATCTTTACGATTTAATTCCTTTATCCAGAGCTCCAGAACTTCCTCATCATAGTTCATCTGTTGTTTTAAGTTTTCCAACTTCTTAGTGGTTTTATTGATAGTATTCTAAAAATTAAAATTAGAGATTAATTGAAGGGTTAATAGTAAATGTCTAATAAAGACCTTTAATTAAATAGCATTATGTTATCTCTTTTTTTTAATATAAAACAAATCTTTGAACTTGAAATCATGCCCCAAGGTTATTTTCTGGGGGGAAGAAGATTTGCCACCAACAATGTAATTTGTAAACCATAAAGTAAATAACTGCAAGAAGATGGTGGTCTATGTGTGTGCCTGTGTAGCTGGCATTAAGAACATTAAGAATCTTTTAGTATCTAATTAACATTTTCCAAGGCTTTGATCAGTCTGTGCAAGGAGATCCTCAGTGTCATTCTACTTGCCTACACAGGGAAAAGCACATACAGATAATTTTTTATTGTTTACAAATTTTAATGATAATTAACTATTCTTGACTTATACTATTATATTTCTGTAAGTGTAAGTAAGGACAAGCAATAAAATCCAATTGCAACACAGGTGTTCTCTTACAAAAATTTTAAACCTTACTTCTTGACTGTTTTTCTTCTCTCTTAAGGAAACCATCTCATCTTCCAGTCGTTTAATCTCACTTTTTAGACGTCCACATTCTCTCTCGGCAAGGGCTTTAAAGTGTTGTTCAGTTTCAATTTCATTCTCTCTGGCTTTGTAAAGAGACTAGAGAATAAATAATACAGTTCGTCATTTTACAATAAACAAAAGGCATATATAAAAAACTCACCTTTTTTTACATGCAACCAAATCTCAATTCAGAGATAGTATGATTTTGTCATAGGAATTTTCAGAGCAACTTCTTTGTTTGGATTTTACCTTCTCAAGTGTATATATTCTAATATACATACATATCCATTGTATTGGATCATATATCCATGGATCAACTATTCATAGCCCTAAAACTCAAATTGAAGATTTCCACACAAAATTCAGAATCTTTCAAGATCAAAATCTTAAGTCTCTTGGTCACCAGCGACTTTATATCAGGTGCAGGACACACAGCAAAAGAAAGAATTGTTTTATGTACATTTGTTTTTCCCTTACACTGATGTTTTATTTTCCTTTACCAATCTTTTGTTATCCCTACCAAAGTCCCCATTCATAAAGAATTCTAAAATGCATCCTTCTTGGCTTTCTTCTAGGTGCAGTTATTTGATCTTGGATAGCCTTTTAATAATCATCAAATAATATTGCTGAGACACATGCTGAGACACTGTGCAAGTCCTGGGTAAAGTCCTGACAAAAACTGGCAAAATATCCAGGGATACTGGCCACATGAAGGTACTCAGGTTATATCTCTGCCTGATAAACTGGATCTGATGCAGGTAGTGATTTACCTGAGTGAAGCTGAACTCCTGTCTTACGTTTTTCAAATGAGATGTCATTGCTTCTATACGTTCTTCAAAGTTGGTCACCTCATTTTGCAGGTTTTCTTTANAACAAGATCTTCAGATGCTAAAATGGTTCTCGCTTTTGTTTCTGAAAATTGCTACCATTTCTACTTACTCCTAGTTTCCCTTCATCTTTTTGTGCATACTTCTGGATCGTGATAATATCGTTATCTTTACGATTTAATTCCTTTATCCAGAGCTCCAGAACTTCCTCATCATAGTTCATCTGTTGTTTTAAGTTTTCCAACTTCTTAGTGGTTTTATTGATAGTATTCTAAAAATTAAAATTAGAGATTAATTGAAGGGTTAATAGTAAATGTCTAATAAAGACCTTTAATTAAATAGCATTATGTTATCTCTTTTTTTTAATATAAAACAAATCTTTGAACTTGAAATCATGCCCCAAGGTTATTTTCTGGGGGGAAGAAGATTTGCCACCAACAATGTAATTTGTAAACCATAAAGTAAATAACTGCAAGAAGATGGTGGTCTATGTGTGTGCCTGTGTAGCTGGCATTAAGAACATTAAGAATCTTTTAGTATCTAATTAACATTTTCCAAGGCTTTGATCAGTCTGTGCAAGGAGATCCTCAGTGTCATTCTACTTGCCTACACAGGGAAAAGCACATACAGATAATTTTTTATTGTTTACAAATTTTAATGATAATTAACTATTCTTGACTTATACTATTATATTTCTGTAAGTGTAAGTAAGGACAAGCAATAAAATCCAATTGCAACACAGGTGTTCTCTTACAAAAATTTTAAACCTTACTTCTTGACTGTTTTTCTTCTCTCTTAAGGAAACCATCTCATCTTCCAGTCGTTTAATCTCACTTTTTAGACGTCCACATTCTCTCTCGGCAAGGGCTTTAAAGTGTTGTTCAGTTTCAATTTCATTCTCTCTGGCTTTGTAAAGAGACTAGAGAATAAATAATACAGTTCGTCATTTTACAATAAACAAAAGGCATATATAAAAAACTCACCTTTTTTTACATGCAACCAAATCTCAATTCAGAGATAGTATGATTTTGTCATAGGAATTTTCAGAGCAACTTCTTTGTTTGGATTTTACCTTCTCAAGTGTATATATTCTAATATACATACATATCCATTGTATTGGATCATATATCCATGGATCAACTATTCATAGCCCTAAAACTCAAATTGAAGATTTCCACACAAAATTCAGAATCTTTCAAGATCAAAATCTTAAGTCTCTTGGTCACCAGCGACTTTATATCAGGTGCAGGACACACAGCAAAAGAAAGAATTGTTTTATGCTGAGACAGAACACCACCAGGCTGGACCATGGCAGTATCTCTATCTTCTCTAGTTTATATGACCTAAGTTATTTAACAGGGATTTTTTTTCTTTTCTTGTATAAGAAATCTGTCACTTGCTAGAAGCTTCTCTTGAACAGTTAATAGTGCATCTTGTCTCTTTATGTACAGATTAAATCTTTGGCACAGAAAAAAAAATTAAAAAGAGCTGCAGGGAAGTTTCTTAATACTTTTTCACCTAGGCTATTTTACCTGGAGGGCATGCAGCTTTGACTCTAGAGATCTCCACACCCATTTTCACCAAGTAACTTGGAGTGTAAGTGAAGACTTACACCTTAACCACCTCACTGCATTTTTAAAGTCAATGTATTAACTCTTCACTAGCATAAGGTTATACATTTGTTTTTCCCTTACACTGATGTTTTATTTTCCTTTACCAATCTTTTGTTATCCCTACCAAAGTCCCCATTCATAAAGAATTCTAAAATGCATCCTTCTTGGCTTTCTTCTAGGTGCAGTTATTTGATCTTGGATAGCCTTTTAATAATCATCAAATAATATTGCTGAGACACATGCTGAGACACTGTGCAAGTCCTGGGTAAAGTCCTGACAAAAACTGGCAAAATATCCAGGGATACTGGCCACATGAAGGTACTCAGGTTATATCTCTGCCTGATAAACTGGATCTGATGCAGGTAGTGATTTACCTGAGTGAAGCTGAACTCCTGTCTTACGTTTTTCAAATGAGATGTCATTGCTTCTATACGTTCTTCAAAGTTGGTCACCTCATTTTGCAGGTTTTCTTTATCTTTTTGCATCTTCTGCAGCTATTTAAGAGTTAGAATTATCAAACAACTGTTTTTAGTTGAGTGCTTATTACCTGCTATTAAAAGTAAAGCCAGCGCAATTACTAATGAAAACATGCAAGACGAATTCACTCCAAAGCAGTGAAACGGGAGATTTCGAAGAAACCCCCGAGCATTGTCGCACATCCCGTGGCTCCTCAGCGCCTCGCGGCAGTCCCCAGGCAGGAGCGGGTCGGTGCGCATGGCGGCACACGACTGGGAGCGGGAGCGGCACCCGCCTCCGCAGGGAACTGCAGCTCAGCGGCGCCCCGGATTTAAGGCTAGGGCCTCGCTCCCCGTTTCCCTGCACGGGCCCCGCCGGGCACAACAGCCCGGCCGCGGCGGGGAAGGGGCCTAAGGCGGGCGGGGAGATACAGGGCACCGGCGCTCCCTCAGAGTCGAGGGGCCGGTTCGATGGGTCCGCGCCCTCAGCAGCCCCCCCGGGGTGAGCTCTCCAGAGCCGCTGCCGAGAGGCGGATCGCTCTCACGCCCCTGTCGCAGCCCCACGCTCACTTCGTTCTCCAGAGCCTTGTTATCCGTGTTGGCCACAGGGACGGCGTAGCCATCGTCCCAGCCGAGCTCGGCCATCACTGAGGAGGTGGAGCTGCTGCCGACGCTGTCCATGGCTGCTGGTGGCGGCGGCTGGGCCGGGCTAGGCGTCTCTGGGTCCCTTGGCAACGGGAAGGCGTCCTCCCGCCCCTCCCGGCCTTTGGCGGCCTATAGATGCGTCACGGCGCGGTTTGTGAGCGTTGTAGTTAAAAGGTCGGGTCCAAGTGCCTCTACCAGCTCGTGGAAGGGCTCTTGTTAGCGAGGTCACCGAGCCTGGGGACGGTGACATTGACTGCATTCGCTTGTGACCCTCCTGAAGCGGAAGGGCCAGANAAGCAATAAAATCCAATTGCAACACAGGTGTTCTCTTACAAAAATTTTAAACCTTACTTCTTGACTGTTTTTCTTCTCTCTTAAGGAAACCATCTCATCTTCCAGTCGTTTAATCTCACTTTTTAGACGTCCACATTCTCTCTCGGCAAGGGCTTTAAAGTGTTGTTCAGTTTCAATTTCATTCTCTCTGGCTTTGTAAAGAGACTAGAGAATAAATAATACAGTTCGTCATTTTACAATAAACAAAAGGCATATATAAAAAACTCACCTTTTTTTACATGCAACCAAATCTCAATTCAGAGATAGTATGATTTTGTCATAGGAATTTTCAGAGCAACTTCTTTGTTTGGATTTTACCTTCTCAAGTGTATATATTCTAATATACATACATATCCATTGTATTGGATCATATATCCATGGATCAACTATTCATAGCCCTAAAACTCAAATTGAAGATTTCCACACAAAATTCAGAATCTTTCAAGATCAAAATCTTAAGTCTCTTGGTCACCAGCGACTTTATATCAGGTGCAGGACACACAGCAAAAGAAAGAATTGTTTTATGCTGAGACAGAACACCACCAGGCTGGACCATGGCAGTATCTCTATCTTCTCTAGTTTATATGACCTAAGTTATTTAACAGGGATTTTTTTTCTTTTCTTGTATAAGAAATCTGTCACTTGCTAGAAGCTTCTCTTGAACAGTTAATAGTGCATCTTGTCTCTTTATGTACAGATTAAATCTTTGGCACAGAAAAAAAAATTAAAAAGAGCTGCAGGGAAGTTTCTTAATACTTTTTCACCTAGGCTATTTTACCTGGAGGGCATGCAGCTTTGACTCTAGAGATCTCCACACCCATTTTCACCAAGTAACTTGGAGTGTAAGTGAAGACTTACACCTTAACCACCTCACTGCATTTTTAAAGTCAATGTATTAACTCTTCACTAGCATAAGGTTATACATTTGTTTTTCCCTTACACTGATGTTTTATTTTCCTTTTTAAGGCCTGCCATTTTTTATTTTTTTTTTATCTCCACTTTTTAAACGCCCAAGCCAAGCACCCTCCAGCTATCCCAGTATCTGCATTTCATTTGCAATTATCCACCACGGGTTTGAAGGTGGAANCGGCGCCCCGGATTTAAGGCTAGGGCCTCGCTCCCCGTTTCCCTGCACGGGCCCCGCCGGGCACAACAGCCCGGCCGCGGCGGGGAAGGGGCCTAAGGCGGGCGGGGAGATACAGGGCACCGGCGCTCCCTCAGAGTCGAGGGGCCGGTTCGATGGGTCCGCGCCCTCAGCAGCCCCCCCGGGGTGAGCTCTCCAGAGCCGCTGCCGAGAGGCGGATCGCTCTCACGCCCCTGTCGCAGCCCCACGCTCACTTCGTTCTCCAGAGCCTTGTTATCCGTGTTGGCCACAGGGACGGCGTAGCCATCGTCCCAGCCGAGCTCGGCCATCACTGAGGAGGTGGAGCTGCTGCCGACGCTGTCCATGGCTGCTGGTGGCGGCGGCTGGGCCGGGCTAGGCGTCTCTGGGTCCCTTGGCAACGGGAAGGCGTCCTCCCGCCCCGCCCGGCCTTTGGCGGCCTATAGATGCGTCACGGCGCGGTTTGTGAGCGTTGTAGTTAAAAGGTCGGGTCCAAGTGCCTCTACCAGCTCGTGGAAGGGCTCTTGTTAGCGAGGTCACCGAGCCTGGGGACGGTGACATTGACTGCATTCGCTTGTGACCCTCCTGAAGCGGAAGGGCCAGACCCAGTGCCTTCTGGTTACTGATCATACCTGACTGCAGATCTCTAGGAGGGTACATGGTACACATCCCATTTCTGAACAGGACTCTATAGCCTTCTTTCCCAGTGACCAGCAGATGGGTTCCCTGAGCCAGAGGTGGCATTCAGATGACCATAAAAGATGATGCTCTCTCTCCTTTATAAACTTGGCTGTTACTTTTTTGAACATATCTGTGCTTCTAGGTTGCAAATAAAATGAATCATAGAATGGGTTGGGTTGTAATGGACCTTACAGATACTCTAGTTCCAAACCCTCTGCCATGGGTAGGGGCACCTCCCACTAGAGCAGGTAGTGTCCTGTGCCTTTTGAGTTTCATAATTTAAAATGGAGAAAGGCTGTCAGTTTTGCTGCAGAAACCCTCTGGTGTTGACTATTTGCTGCGTCTGGCTGAAATGTCTGAGTAGCCAAGTTTCTGCATCGGCACAAAGTACTCTTAGAAAGGAGAAGATGAGGAAGAAGTATCTGCTGGCTCCAGTATGAAGGACAGAGCTTCACATTTTGACGAAAAGGCATCCTGAAATGGATGGACTAATATTACCTTCAAAGGGATGACAGGTGAAAAAACATTAAAGGAATTAATCAAAGCATGATTAATAAGTGCCTGAGCAAAAGAGCACTTAGCACTGACAAATGACTGGGAGGTGGTCTGGAGGAGTGAGGAGCTTGCAGTAAGGTATGTTATAAAACATGGCTTGTGGCACAGAGCAACAGTCACCATTCATGCTATGGAATAATACTTTTTGAGAAGATAGCTGAAAAACAGTGAAAGTTGGGCCTGATGAGGATGCACCAAAATGGCAATTTGCAGTAGTGCTGAGTATTGTTGATCACTTCACTCATCACCCCTCTGAGAAAAGTCTCAAGTTATTATTAAAATTAGTAAGAGAAAAAAACAACAATGTGAGGAAGCAACCTAAGTCTCTTAAAAATAGAGGAATGGTGCAGGAGTCAGTGCTTCAAGCCAACTATGAAACAAACACAGGGGTTGTGACAGAGTTTTTTTTCTTCTGTTTTCTTACATGTCATGGTTGGTTCTAAGATGTGCCAAATAGTATATTTGGGAAAGCAAGTTTGGCAGTCCTAGTAAGCAGCAGGAAAATATAATAGCTTGAGATAGTAATTGGTGACAAGCAGCTTCCTGTAACCTTCCTGTTTGTCCTCTCAGATATATCAAGTTGTGATGGTCAAAGTCTCTCCTTTGATCTCCTTGACGTACACTTTTACAGTCTGCTGCTCAGTGATGTCTGTCTGATGCTGAGAATGATGTACAGAGTACAGTCAGTGTCTTTCTAAGGAATGTGGAATGGTTTGACAAGACAAAAATGGCTAGCTGCAGGAGTATAAAAGATACCTGAGATATATGACCATTAAGAAGGGAAATTTATAGAGGTAGAAAAATCAGGCTTCTTAAGCTATATGTGTGCTTGATTCTAGCATATGTGGAGGAGATTTCCAAAAGATTGACATGTGAAGACAGCTGGCTTTTCAAAATAAATTCCTAGGACCAGCAGCTCTAAGCACTGAGATGGGGATAAGCACAAAAGGATCAGTGCAGAAGTGATGCATTTTGCTGTGCTAACAAGGTGGAAGCTCCAGCTGTTTGGAAGGTGTCAGGTGAAAGGGCTGCCTGCTGAGTACTGTGCTTTTTGACTCACTGGAGGGTAGCATGCCAAGGGCTAGGTAGTGCAGAGTGCAGATGTGCAACCTGACTGAATGTAAAGGTTGAATTCCAAAGACTCTATAAGCTGCTAGAAAGACAGCAGAGACTACAGTGGCACATCACGGTGTGCATATTAGGGTCCTCTTCCTTCCTTTCCCGGAATGAGAACCTCTTTTAGCTTACTGTATGTGAAAAATATGTGCAACTCACCTTGCAGGGACTTTAAATGTAACACACTGTGGCACTGCAGGGATGAACTCCTGGTAATCTTTTGTTAGCCATGCACAGCTTGTGGGTTAAATAGCACATGAAACCACATAGTATCCAGGAAGCAGCAAGCAGATTACTGGCTAGTTGTTGATATTAGGTGAACAGTCAGCCCTAGGATAGGCAGGACAGGCATCCAGTGAAAAAGTTGTAATTTATAGTCATGTACCATAGTGTGTACATGCAAGAAACCAAATTATATCAATCTTGATGCACTTATATAAAGCACATACCAAACTTTTGAATTTTGTTGTCAAAAGTGTTCTGGTTTAGTGAGTACAGTCCATACATAGACCTTGAAAAGTAAAAAGTGTTATATTAGTATTATTTCACAATTTTCATGGAAATTCCACACCCCTTGATTTCTCTTGCCTGATTCTGATTGAACAAATATCCATAATATGCTTTTGTTTGTAGGGCTCTTCCCTTCTTCCTGTGGTGATGTATTCCATTTGCACTGATGCCTCAGTGTTTGTCCGACGTGCTAATCCAGCAGATGGTGCTGCACGTCTTTGTATTTCAGGGTTTCATTTGCTTTTCAGTGGTTTTCTTTGGTTTTTGTTTAACAGTAGCAGTTACTGACTCCTCGATTAAAAGTGAAACTAGAACTCCTATTCTTACATGTATACAGACATAAGGTGTTTTTTTTTTTTTCTAAATTATGTGTATCATTTTTGATGCTGTTAGAGAAACAAAAGTAATTGTAACATGACAAATGATTTTCCTCTGTTAACATTCCTTTTGGATTTAATTTTCAATTATGTAGACCACTGTGCTCGTTTATTCAAATTACATAAATGTAAAATCATTGTTTCTGGCCTTTCTTATAGCTCCTCTCATTCCTGCTTTAAAAAAAACAAAACAAAACAACATTATTTATCTGTTTGCTTATATCCAGGTTCCTTAAATAGTTATCTGTGTGAAAATAAAGATTTCAATTATTATTTGCTTTATAACAAGTGATACTTTTGTTACCTAAAATAGAGAAAAACTTTTTTTTTTTTTTCTGACTGTACACATAAGCCATCTCCTGAAAAAAGACTCATTTAAAGGGTTAGTAACTAACCCAGTGTGGCCAGTTAGTGTCATTTAATCACTGTTTATAATACATTTCCCATGTGAATCTTTTTCTCTGTAAGTCAGAGAGTGTTTGGTAATAGGATGCAATGGGACATATTCTACCTTTTATTTCAGACAGTTGCACTAAGGCTGCTAACAATGGAAGAAGCAAAAACAGGATGAGAGATTTAAGGGGCTGCACAAGTGAGTGTGAGATCAGAACATGCAGGAAGTCTGAAGGTTTGAGAATCTGGCATGATAATGAGTTATGTGTTGACTAAAAATCTGATGTCTTTATTGAAACCTGGATCTCCTGACTTGGGAGAAACATAGTTACATCAAAAGTAGAATTGTTCGTAATCCAAGTCTAGGAGTTTGTTATCAGTTACATATAGTCCCCTGCTAACCAGTGAATAATATACATTGACACCAGTTTTAACATATTAGTCATATGAAAAAAAAAAAAAAAAGACAAGTATAAGCCAAAATAAAATACTACTGAAATCTGAAAAAGTTTTATTTTGTCACCAGTAGTTTCTCTTTAGCCTGTTTTATACTTCTTACATAGCTGTGCTGGTATGGGGCCGTGAGTTTTGCTGGTATGGGGCTGTGGGCATTGGCTTTTGGATATGGGTGCAAAGCAGAAAAAAACCACCCTTTTTTTGCTGCAACATTAATTTGGAAAAATACTATTAGCCTGACCAACATAGAGTAATTTATTTTACTTGTACAACCTGAGTTCTCACTAAGAAACTGCTAGGGTAGCTGTAATAACAAATCCCTTTCAGTAGAGACAAGAGTTTATGTCAGTGGTGGAGGGTCTGTAGAGCCCCTTTGAGCATCAGCCAACAGAGGGCACTGCAGCCAGCGGCCTGAATGGTGCCCAGTGGGTTAGGATGTACGTTTTCAAAACACTGCTCAGAAAATGTTCATGTAAAACCATTACTAGGTTTTATTTAATAACCTCCTAACCCCTTCTCTCTCTCCTCCTCCTCCCCTGTGTTCCTCTAATGCCTTTTACAGCTCTTGCTGCACAGCGTGAAGCCTTGGAGCTGTATTCATCAATGACTCACACCCTTGCTTAGGGGCCAATTTTCATGGAAGCTATACAGGAAAATCTTGAAATGCACCTATCTCATGCAGGGCACAAGATGATTTCTCTATTCATTACTATTCCAAAAGGACTTGTTGTCCTTTGGAAATGTTCAGATACTACTTATATTTGTGTGTGCATGCAAACGTGTTCAGAGCTAACTTGCCTTTAGGTTTGAGTGTTCTAAAAATAAAAATGTATTGTTATTATCATTGACACTAGTCAGCTGAAAGGTAACTAAGGACCTGCTTACACTGACTAGAAGCAGGCAAATGCAAAAGAAAAGCATCACTGTGCTTTAGATAAGCAAATCCTACAGACTCAAACACAAAAGTTGTTAAAAAACACCCTTTTGTTTGATGCTATGATTAGCAGGCTTCTGAGGAATTTGGGAGTAAAGCCAAGGACTTACTCTGAGAAATCAAACTGCACTTTTGCCTCCAGAAGTTACTTGTGTAGGTCAAGGTTATAGTACATTTCTAAAATACTAGAAGAAAATGTTCTTTTCCATTAAGACATCACATGTTAACTGAAGCTTTTAACTTTGTGAGGGAAAGGGAGATAAAATAATAGAATTTATTAACCAAAACGACCTTTCTGTTTAAAGCCCATATGACAGGAAGGGAGTCTTTACTGCAGAATCGCCAGTCACATAATTGTGTTCTGAGAGGTTGTTGATTATAAACAAAATGACTTGAAACAGTTCTGGGGAAGACACTGACACTTACTTCTTAGCACAAAGCAGTTTTATTTACATTTGTACAAAGTAGCTTACATTCCCACAGGATTAAACTAATTGCAATATTGTACTGTAAGTTGTTGTAAAAATTGTGTCATGCAATGATAAATTAAAGCTGATAGGAAAAAAAAGAGGATAAAATATACTTTTGCTTTTCACAATTTGTTTAATAAAGCATTTCAAATTATAATTCTAAAAATAGTATTTTCCTTCTCTTTGTTCCTTAAACAGAATGGAGAAATCTCTGCAGATCAGGCCTAACCAGTGGCATTGTTTTCTGCTTCAGTCTGCTCAGGTGAGTTTCTCAAGAATGCTTTTTTTCCCTATTTATCATGGATATTGTTTTGCTGAAATTAATGTTAACTAAACTTTTTGCTTGGCACATCAGATTTTACTGAGAGAGAGCACTGTCTTACAAGACATTACATGGAAAATTAATGGCCCTTTCAGATGCAAAAAATAGGCAGTGAGTCCAATAAAGGCAGTAGCATGATCCTTGTCTTTAAGATGGCAAAACAGAGCCACAAAAAGGTTAAGTGACTTGCCTCACATTGCCCAAAATGCAAAGTAGGAAACAAGATTTTTTCACTTGCGTTTTATTTTCAGACACAAGTTTCACATCTATAGGAAAGTTATTGCTATTTTATTTACATAGGGCAGCCTATATCCAGTTCTTCCTTTCTAAAGTCCATTTGTGCTGCAGAGAATATGTAGGGATTGTGAATGTAGTCATAAGTAGCATTCCACAGTTGAACTAATTGCCAGGCCAAGCGAGGGACCACAGTAAATGGGTGAATAATTCGATCCAAGATGGATTTGTACTCTGCCAACACAGCCTGAAATCTTGTAATGCTTTTGGATTTGACTGTGAGCTGTTCATTGTTGTTTGAGCCTGTTCTTTCTATTACCATATTTTCTCTGGATATCATTTCTGTGTACCTTATCTTTGTATAAAAGGCCACATCTTTACCATATTTCCAGGGAATAGTCAGTAGAAGCATAGAAAATTTACTGCTGTAGACCAAAATATGGCAGCTAAAGGTAGTGCATTACAAAGTTCTTGCCCTCAATCATGCAGAAGGCTCTCTGCTTCTCTGATCAGTGGTACATGGGTGACTACACTGTAATGGGAGAAGGGTTAACAGCAAACCAAGACATTTTTTTCATCAAAAGGAGATGAAATCTTTTCTAAGCAATTACCTTTTATGTAATAAACAATGTAAGTGGTCAATAGAGGGACTGTTCTTACCCTAATCTCCTTCCATTTCACTTAAAATAGAAATGCTATTATTTTGATTAGAAGGTTGGAGTATCATGAAGTCCGGCCATAACACTGTAGGATGTTAAATTTATCTGCCAGCAAAAGTGTTACTACAGTAGTCTTTGTCTATTATTTCCATGAATAAAACACAATAGAGAAAGAAAATGTATGCTAGAGCTTCTGTGGTAGGTGCTTTTGGCAGATGTGTCTATTGATACACTACAGTCTCTTTGGAGTATAGAGTACCATAGAATCCTTGCATTTTATTACAGATCCTATTGGTATCATGAAATTGTGAGTAGTTTCTCCTATACTTCCAGCTTCTATCAACTCTGAAAATTCAGCTCTAGTTACTAATGGATACTTCTGAGAATAATTTAATTTTTGTAAAGGGCACACATAATCTGTTCTCATTAGATATCTACTGGCAATACAGATAGCTTGTGGTTTGACTAATCCTTAAAGGAGGTGCAGGTTTGATGGTTGAAATGCCAAAAGCCACGATACATACTTAAAGTAATGATTCCAACAGTTTATGTGTCTTTCTATGTACAGGATTTGACTTTCAATGAACGTTTTTCCTCACGGATGTGGTGAGATTTGTGAAACAGACTGACCACACAGATTAATATTCCATAGATGGATAGGGCCCAGCTGAGTTACAGGATACAGGAAAAAAAACCCAAACACAGCCTCGAGGCAGCTTGCTTATAGTTTTTTCTCTGTGTTAAATAAATAGCATCTCTGTCTACTGTTCTTTCTAGCAGAGTGCAGCTACTCTCATCTCTTTCCTGACCATCAGTTTTCTTATCTTCCTTTTTACTTCTGAAATGGACTTACTTAAAGCTGCACTTTGGAGAAGGACTTGGGGGTGCTGGTAGACAGCTGACTGGATATGAGCCAGCAGTGTGCCCAAGCAGCCAAGAAGGCCAACAGCATCCTGGCATGTTTCAAGAACAGTGTGGCCAGCAGGAGCCACAGGTGATTGTATCCCTGTACTCGGCACTCGTGAGGCCTCACCTTGAATACTGTGTCCAGCTTTGGGTCCCTCACTACAAGAAAGATGTTGAGGTACTGGAACGGGTTCAGAGAAGGGCAACAAAGCTGGTGAAGGGTCTGGAGAGTTTCTGCTATGAGGAAAGGCTGAGGGAGCTGGGATTTTTTAGTCTGGAGAAGAGGAGGCTNATGATTCTATGATTCTATGATTCTATGATTCTATGAAGAAGAGTTGATTCCATAAAAGAAAAACGGGACACTAAATTTGAGATTATGTTAATCCTACTTAATATCATTAGATATTATATAAAAAAGTATTGGAAATTGCAAATATATATTTTTTAATATATATTGTTTATTTTTTTATCACTTCCTTTATAAACAGTGCATGGTAAAGCAAGGGCAATGCCATGGAAGGCCAGTGGCCTTAGCATTATAGGAAGCTGATCAAAGAGGAGAACCTTAGCCCGGCCTTAGCTAAAACCTTTCCCAGTGTTTTACTGGAAGTCTCAAGTAACTGTGATTTCTTATGTTCCCCACTTGTGTCTATGAATCCACAGCCTTTGAATATTTCTGGTTCTGTTTTATAAAATCTTGTGTCTGTAAAAAGATTCTTCATTTTGTTCCTCATTTTGGCAGTACTGACGGAATCCGAACAGTTGTTAATTGTTTATTTCTTAGCACTTCTGATTTTGTGAAATTGGCTTTCCTCCTACCTCTGGCATATGTAGAGCAAGAGAATGCCCCAGAATTGTCAAGGCAACAGCTTTTGCTTGGGGAGCCACAGAAGAAAAAGTGACAGGAATGTCCTCCAGAGAACCAAGGTCTTTTGTTGTATGTCATATAAACATGTGCCTGGTCCCTTTGCTGCAAACAATATCTATTTACAAATTGGTGAAAGTAGAAGTTGCACACAGTGCAACATAATGAGATGGACCTTAGGCTTCTGACAAAAACATTCTAATGTATACACAGATATATGACTGCAGGCTCAAACTGGGCTTCTCTTCAATGTTTTTATTCTGGTGTGTAAGGTTATTACATAGCCATGTTAAAATACTGGCATAAATCAAATGGGTTTAGACTTTTGGAAAGGAAAGACAGATGGATTTTCTTTGCCACCCAGAACATTTAGCAGCAAAACTTTCTACTTCATATTTTTATGATTATTCAGTGCTCTGAAGGAAGAAGGATGTCTATTGGTGTAAGCTATCAGAATTATTAAGATAATATTTATTGCTTTCACTGGGAGATTTGTTTCTCATGCTGGACAAACTTTAGAAACATTGAACCAGGTGCTTAGCTACTGTAAAACACATAGTTCATCTGAGCCAACAGACCTGTGCTAGGTTTTATCTGGTGCAGGCTGTGGACTGCATGAACTCAACATGGAAAATGCCATTACAAGAGTGCTAGAAATGTATAGAATGTAACAAAAGCACTTTTATTCTGTCACAAGGTCAAGATCCAAGGATTCATTTTGCATCGTAGTTTTTCTGGAATTTCGACTGCCTCAACAATCAACAGTTAGAAAACCTTCTGTGTATTCTATTTGGAATATTAGATGCATATTTTTACGGAGGGATGAAGATATGATACATTTCCCATTAGACATACAGTGAGGCTATAAAGAGTTCAACATGTTTTGTATGGGGAGATCAGATGGTCCTAAGACTTGTTGCTTAGTATTCAGCAGGTAGTGGTACCATTTTCATGCAAGAGTTATTTGGTATCTCTAAAGTGCATATTTGCTGTCATATTACTGCTATATAAATAGTGTATTGGGCATAGCATAATCTTCTCTGATAGTATGATCCTGTAATTTTCTTTATAAAGATTAATCTTGTAAATACTGTAAAGTTATATTAGCAGTTGCAGTAAGCTGTTTAAGATCTATGTGCAGCAGCATGATTTATATTTATAGTTAGTGACCTTGATCCTTTGCAGTTACAGTTAAGTTGACATCTTGTTCTGTTACTTTGTTTCTTATTTTCTTGGCTTTTGTAAAAACAAAAAAAACCCCACAACATCCTTTCAATTTTGGTCTACAAAGGAACTTCCAAACTTTTACAAGCTGATACATGTAGATTTTGGAGCTATTTTACCACTTATTCCCATTTTATGTAGTCATTTATGCCACTGGGGAGTGGGTGCAGATACAGAACATTATCTATGAATTAGGTTCATTGCAGTATTGGTCATTGCAGAAGAAGGTTCTGAGCATAGGAGTACAGATGAAAATACAGACAATCCCTTTAAAAGGTAGAATATTTTAATTTAGTTTGCAACATAGACAGTTGCATGAAATGATCTCTCCTGACATGTCAGCTGAAATATCAGTAATCCTATTTCTAATGCCTTCCGTGTAATATGGCAGGGGGGCATAGATACATATCAGCTATAAAGAGAAACAGCACAGCCTTTCAGACAGACTCTGCAGGCTGCCTATAATTCAATCCCCCTTCTCCAGCCTCTCTACCCACTGGTTGAATCTCTCATCGCCCTTCCAACACCTAATGCACTCCTGACACAATGAGGGGAGGGCAGGAGCAGTGTGAAGAAAAAATAGACACTGCAGTCAAAACCTTGACAGATTGTCTTTCTCCTAGTGTCACAATATGAACTGGCCATGTGAAAAATAATGGCCATTACCCCATCTCACTGAGTGACTTAAATGACTTACAGCCACATGCAGAGAAAGTTCTTAGGACTATTTCCATGTTGTTTGTGGGATTTATTTTTTTTTTTAATTTAATTTGCATGATAGAGTGTACAAGGTAGATTTTTACAGTTTAAGCAGTTTCATTTTCCTTGGCATTTTTCCCCTGTGTAAAGGATAATTTCACTGAACTCATTGGAGTAACTTCATTATCAAATGGACGTTGTGAGGGCACTTTCAAAGTCCTTAGGCAACTTTCCAGTTGTTGCTCTTCAATGCTCATGATAAGCTCCTATTTACATCTTCCCTAAGCCCAAGTTTTCTGGGCGTGCTGGGCATTCAACCAGCACTGTGCCTCTGACCTTCTCAGGGAAGGTGGCTCTCTGTGAATGGTGTCAGTGTTGTAAAGGTCATCACTTGGGTCAGCATCCAGGAGTGTCTTGCACCCAAGCAGCTTCTGTATTGGTAACAATCTGGAAAGTGTAGGTATTCTAATAAGTACCGTGTTGTCTTTACAACTTTACAAATGCCATCTCAAGTTCACCTGAATGCTTGTCTGTGGCATTTCAGGCGCTGGCCAGACCTCTCTTTCTCTTCTTTGTCAGAAATCCTGCCTTTAACTTGAGATACTTTTCCCTCTGAAAGTTAACTAAAATTGTTAAACTGCTGTGGAAAGTTTCAATTCTAAGAACAGTTTTCTTGAAGAATTCCCATCAGGTTCTTTACAAGACCTATGGTAAAAGCAGCTCTTTGCCTTCATGTCCAGTTGCTCCTGCTATTCAAAAGCATAGTCATGGACTTGAGAAAAGTGACTGTATGAACAGAAGCAGCCAGAGTCTAAATGTAAAAGGAGAGGGACCAAGAGCTGTGCAGTACCATAACTCTTACATCACATGGGAATGTGAGCCACAAAACCTTGCTATCCCCTATTGTGTCTTACAGCTTCTATAACCTGGCCTGACCAATAAATCCTGTAATTACTTACAACTGGGTCCATAGTTCTCTACATGTACAAAAGCCAGGAGAAGACTGCTTGTACCTCTTCAACCAGTTTCCGTGTGTACAGCTCTCCAAAAGCACACTCGGAGCAGCCATGAACAGGATGTGCTTTCTGAGCTTTTCATCTCCCATCCATGCTAACTGCTGCCTGGAGTACCTGTAGGCAGCACATGCATGATGTGTTTAGAAGGTCTTCCAGAAGACTAAGGCACTGCATGTACTTGATCATAAGGCTTTCTCTGGGTGTGCCTGACATTTCACTTGTATGAATAGCATGTCTGGTCTTGAGAGCACACTCTGAAGTATGACTTGAGAGAAAACAGAAGATGCTATTTATCTTTTATTTATAAGATACTTTAAATAATGGCAAGAAAAAAAAAATCAGATTGTTACAAGTGCTACAAGAAACTGTTTTTGTTCCCTTTGCAGTGGAAATATAGTTAGCAATATCTTCTCATTTATTCTGAGAAGGCCGAGGTTCTCAATGACTTATTTTCCTCAGTCTTCACTGGCAAGGGATACAGCCACCCTGCCAAAGTATCAGACGATAATGGCAGGGGTTGGATGAAAGAGCTGCTCATTGTACATGAAGATCAGGTTCATGACCATCTGATGAACCTGAAAGTGCACAAGTCCATGGGACTCAACAGGATCCACCCACAGCTATTGAGGGAACTGTTGGATGAGATTGCTAAACCGCTGTCGATGTTATATTTCAACAGTCATGGGAGTCTGGTGAAGTGCTCACTGACTGGAAAAAGGGAATTTAGCGCCCATAATTCAAAAAGGGAAAGAAGAATGACCTGGGAACTATAGGCCAGTCAGTCTCACCTCTGTGCCTGATAACATCATGGAGCTGATCCTTCTGGAGGCACTGCTGAGGCAGAAGAACGATGATGAGGTGATTGGCTACAATCAATATGACTTCACTAGTGCAAATTGTTCCTGACTAACATTATGGCCTTCTATGAGAAGGTCACAGCATCAATAGACTGGAGAAGAGCAACTGACGTAATATACCTGGACCTGAGAAAAGCTTTTGACACTGTCCTGCATGTCATTCTGGTCTCCAAGATGGTGAAATACGGGTTTGATGGATGGACAATTCAACAGGTAAAGAACTGTCTTGATGGCCACTTCCAAAGAGTGACTGTCAATGGGCCCATGTCCAAGTGACTAGTGACAAGTGGAGTCCCTTAAGGATCAGTACTGGGACCAGTATTGTTTAACATCTTAGTCAGCAACATGGACAGTGGCATTGAGGACACCCTCAGCAAGACTGCCGATGACACCAAGCTGTGTGGGGTGGCTGACATGTTGGAGGGAAGGGATCCATCCAGAGGGCCTCAGCAGGCTAGAGAGGTGAGCCCAAGCCAAACTCATGAAGTTCAACAAGGCCAAGTGGAAGGTCCTCCATCTGGGTTGGGGCAATCCCAAGCACCGATATAGGCTGGGCAGTGACTGGCTTGAGAGCAGCCCTGAAGAAAAGGACCTGGGGGAACTAGTGGATGAGCACAACAGGAGCCATCAGTGTGCTATTGCAGCCCAGAAAACTAATCATATGCTGGGCTGCATCAAAAGAAGCGTGGCCAGCAGGTCGAGGGAGGTGATTCTCCCCCTCTACTCCACTCTCATAAGACCCCACCTAGAGTACTGTGTCCAGTTCTGAAGGCCCTAGTACAGGAAAGATTTGGAAGTGCTGGAATGTGTCCAGAGAAGGGCCATGAGGATGATCAGAGGGCTGGAGCACCTCTCCTGTGAGGACAGACTGAGAGCACTGGGGTTGTTCAGTCTGGAGAAGAGAAGGCTCCGGGGAGACCTTATTGTTGCCTTCCAGTACCTTAAAGGGTCCTATAAGAAAGCTGGGGAGGGACTTTTTTAGTATGGTGGATAGTTACAGGACTAGAGGGAATGGATTAAAACTAGAGATGGGTCGATTCAGGTTAGACATTAGGAAGAATTTCTTCACTATGAGGGTGGTGAGACACTGGAACAGGTTGCCCAGAGAGGTGGTGGAATCCCCATCCTTGGAAGTTTTTAAGGCCAGGATGGATGGGACTCTGAGCTGCCTGACCTTATGGGAGGTGTCACTGCCCTTGGCAGGGGGGTTGGTACTATATGATCTTTAAGGTCACTTCCAACCCTGACAGTTCCATGATTCTATGATTCTATGACTCTTCCTGTTGGAAGCAAAATCCTACCAAAGAATCAGCCAGTATTTCCTATACCTCAATCCATGTTCACTCTTCCAGCAGCACTTTCCACCTTTTCTCCCTCCCTTCTCTTATTTTTGGAATCTGTTGTTAGACAGAGCAGAGTGTTTTCTCAAAATTTATTTTTCAAAGACTTATATCTTCTTGGTTGTTATCTCAATAAATAAATAAATAAATAAATAAAACAAACAAACAAACAAAACCACACCACATCAAAAAGCCTCAACCACATATAGTACTTCGTCTACTTGGTATGGAAGCAAAGTAAAAACAAAAACGTGCTGCAAGGAATATAAAACTGTGAAAGTTAAGAACTTGAAATCCAGTGGAGTTCTGATTCCATACTTCATATGCATTAGAAACATGATCTTAGATTATCATAAAATAGTATTTTTTTTAATTATTACATGCATAAAATAAAATAATATGTGATCTTTTTCCTCTTTTCACCTTTGTTCCAATGTGATAAAATATTTTTTCTTTCAGTGTAGCATTCTGTTGATGAAGCCTAAAGTGGATGACAATATGACTGAAATTCAAATGGTGTAGTGAACTTTGCAGCAAATCATCACAAAGTAATGTTGATTTTTTTGCTGGCCTTACTCTAGAAATTATTTTCCTTCTTATGGAAAGAGGACCTTGTGCTGGTTTTGATGTTATACACAAATAGTTTTGCTTTGTAAAATTTCCATTATACCTGTTTAGGTTTAGTAGCAGTTATTGATTCAAGCTGTACTAATTTCAAATAGAAGTCTTTAACACTAAACTTCTTCAAAGTTTCAGACAAATTTGTGGCATTTTGCCAGTGTTCCTCACAAAAAAGCATAATGCTGCTGGAAGGAAATACTCCAGCTATATGAATAAGTGGAGCCAAAAAGTTGACATCCAATTAGAAATTCTCCAGTTTGTGATTTCTCTTTGATCACCAGATGTTTGTCACATGACTTTAGCATTAGAGAGAGAAGAAGTGGACGGTGTGCTGCTTAGCTTAGCTAACACAAGAGCTCATAGCTCAACAACAGATGCACACTAACAGCTGTTGGCTTTATCCATTTAGTTGAGATATTCCTTGTTTTGTCATGATGTGTATTACAGCAAACTATGTCCTCATGTGAAGTTTTAGACTGGTTTCTTAATTCTTTAAACCCTGAAAGACTATTGAAAGGAGGGCAAGGTACATGCTATATTAGTTATATCAATTACTCTGCTTTGATAGGCAATTTTACGCTATCAGGAGCCTAACTATTCTTTGCGTGCTAGTTTATAGTGACATTAGTAAATTATAAAGAGTACTATTCTCAGTTCCTAAGGGTTGCAGAGTCAGATTGATATATTTTTTTCTGGTTTTAGCATTGGCATTAATTTGATTTTACTTTCTCCAATGCAGTGTACTTGAAGGAGCTTTTTGTGGCTTCTCTTAGTTAGGGATTAGTTGATCCATTTCAAAACGCATAGAACTGATAGGACATTTGAATTTTCAACCTGTAACCCTTTAGCATCTCTCAACCATCTAACATAATGAAAAGCTCCATCTAAAATCTCCATAGGGTTCTTGCTCTTATTAACCTCACAGGATGGCTGATGCAAACTTTTGGTGTTCTAGGGATTAAAAATTCTCTTAAAATGTCCATCCTACATTTATTCAGGATCTGTTCCTGTCTATTTACTCTCATAATAGAAAAAAATTATATGATGAAAAAATTATATGACTTAGAATATTTAAGTGAATTTGGATAAAAGACAGGCTCTGGTTGTCATGGG
>VYZU01001881.1:9866-30128 GCA_013401355.1 Ceyx cyanopectus | reverse complement strand
AATGAAGACTCATGTTCCTCCAAATACAAAATAGAGCCAAAGTGAATTAACACAGAGGTAGGGATGTACATTTAATCAGACTAATACCATCCATAGGTCTATCTTTCTCTCTTCAAATATTTCTTCTCTGCTGACCATAGTAGTACTACATGACAATGTCCACACTGATGCTCCACTAGCTGTATTGGAAGGGACTTTTTGTTCAATATTCTCTTGGTTCTCAGTAATTCATTAAATGGGGTTGTCATGGGGATACAAGCTCAGAGTGGCCTCGCTTTCTTTCTCCCATACTCATACACAGTGTGCACAGTGCAATACTTCATGCAAATAAGTTCCAAGTAGAGCTGCTTGTCATTAGCACAGACAGCTCTAGAGGCAAAACCAAACAGAATTTGTCATTAAGGAATTTTATTTGCATCCCTGCAGTGATTCATAGTGCACTTGACTGTTTTCTGCCTCTTTGCATCTTTTTTTGTTCACAAAGTGGAAAAAAACCTGTCATTTGAGGTACTTTTTCTCCAACTACAGATTTTATTGATACCATACCAGAAAGTTTGTTTCAGCTTCTGGCAAAGTGGCAGCACAAGAGAACGATTTCCTGAATGGCATCTGCATTCAAACAATGATGAAGTTCAGCCTAAGCAGGGAAGATGGAAAAAATCTTGAAAACATTCCTGGAGAAGGAAAGTACCAGACAAGAAACCACAGCCTGCTTGTAATGAAGAAGTAAAACTGGCCAACTAGCAGCACTTACACTTGGTTTTTTACAGTGAAAACATATATAGATGCATATAACCTGACCTTGCTGAGCATGTCCTGCTTGAATCTGAGGATAAGTTTTTATGATGAAATATGTAGAGATACCTGAGCTGCTGTGGTCAGCTTGTGCATCTTAGCTGAGTGTTATCTCAGAAATATCAGGAGACCATGCTGATGCACTTTTATTTTCCTGGTATCTGAACTAGCCTGGGTATCTCTATACTAGACTACTGCATACCACTACACACCCGGTGACTGTGTCTCGGGTCCCACTGTCTTTGTTTGAACTGAGGTCTGCCTAATAATTCACTGGCTCTAGCACTGGCCACTCAGCTGACATCAACTTAAACAAAGCCATCAGTAAAGCTCTCACTAGTCCCAGGCCCTGTCACATCTGCTGCCTGAAACACACAAATGTTTAAACTGTGAGCAGCACAGAATCCTTGGTTTACTTACAACTACTGAAGGAAAGCAAATAACATCATCCATAAAAAATTAAAACACAGCTTTATAGAAAGTGTTCCNATCAGACAGGTCATGTCTATGGGAGAAGGTAATGCTCATGACTCATTAAATACTTAAATGTCTTCTCAGATGCTATTGTTGCAGGGATTTGTTTGTGTATGCATGTGCTACAGATACTAGCCTATCTGAGAAAAAAACTCTAAGTTATATCTAACCATTTTTACATTTTCAGATATCAAATTAAAACAACTTAATTATTAGCACATGACCATGAACGGAGACTGAGCACAAATAATGTGATTCCTACAGCTCTATGAAACCTGTGAGATGATGCACTCTCTGTCCACATCTTGAGTCATTTACACTAGGGACCTCTCAGACATCATCACAGTTTCTAATTTCTCCTCTCCCAGCAGACACCAGGGTGTCATTCAGACTGAGGTAGAAAGTACATGCTTGGATTTAATCCTGATGTGGCATCCAAGGATGGCAAGATGCCAGCTCCACATCCCACAGTTTAGACAGGGCAAATCACTGAAATAGCTACATGCCAAGCCCAACTTTGCTTCTCGTATTTTCAGCAGTCCCACCTTCCTCAACAGAGCTGCTTGTACAAACATTTGGGGGAGTCTGATCTGTCAAGTGTTAGAACAAAACTTTGTAGCTTGATACTTCTGTGATAGAAGTGTAATGTGGACAACTAATTTGATTTCTAATCTGAAGTAAAATTAATTATTAGAATGATTAAGTTATTAAATAAATACATGTCAATTCACAGCTGGTTGTGAATCAGTGACAGGCCATTAATCAACAAGAAATAGACATCTCCTTTTCTGGGTCTTCACATGCATTATTTTAATGTGGTGGGACTTTTATCAGTGTGAGGGAAAAAAGGATCTGACTTAGTGTAGCAATTCCACTGACATAACACATTTTTCTGTCTTTTTTTTTCCAGAACAACTGGGAGAATAATCACTGGGGATGTAGATGGTATTTATCTCACCTTACTTTAGGTATCTCTAGTCTAAATGTTTAAATCTGAACCAATCTCNGTCATTAAGGAATTTTATTTGCATCCCTGCAGTGATTCATAGTGCACTTGACTGTTTTCTGCCTCTTTGCATCTTTTTTTGTTCACAAAGTGGAAAAAAACCTGTCATTTGAGGTACTTTTTCTCCAACTACAGATTTTATTGATACCATACCAGAAAGTTTGTTTCAGCTTCTGGCAAAGTGGCAGCACAAGAGAACGATTTCCTGAATGGCATCTGCATTCAAACAATGATGAAGTTCAGCCAAAGCAGGGAAGATGGAAAAAATCTTGAAAACATTCCTGGAGAAGGAAAGTACCAGACAAGAAACCACAGCCTGCTTGTAATGAAGAAGTAAAACTGGCCAACTAGCAGCACTTACACTTGGTTTTTTACAGTGAAAACATATATAGATGCATATAACCTGACCTTGCTGAGCATGTCCTGCTTGAATCTGAGGATAAGTTTTTATGATGAAATATGTAGAGATACCTGAGCTGCTGTGGTCAGCTTGTGCATCTTAGCTGAGTGTTATCTCAGAAATATCAGGAGACCATGCTGATGCACTTTTATTTTCCTGGTATCTGAACTAGCCTGGGTATCTCTATACTAGACTACTGCATACCACTACACACCCGGTGACTGTGTCTCGGGTCCCACTGTCTTTGTTTGAACTGAGGTCTGCCTAATAATTCACTGGCTCTAGCACTGGCCACTCAGCTGACATCAACTTAAACAAAGCCATCAGTAAAGCTCTCACTAGTCCCAGGCCCTGTCACATCTGCTGCCTGAAACACACAAATGTTTAAACTGTGAGCAGCACAGAATCCTTGGTTTACTTACAACTACTGAAGGAAAGCAAATAACATCATCCATAAAAAATTAAAACACAGCTTTATAGAAAGTGTTCCTCATGAAATAGTGGGAGATCTATCTGAAATTAGCAGGAATTACAAAACCTCCCACTCTGAAGGTGGAAGGAGAAGCAAGGTTATGATTATATAAATGACTATGGGGGAAATAGTTACTCTGTGTAGGGTGTTGAATCCAAACAGTGTCAAACAGTTCTTGGAAACAGCTTTCCTGAAGTTAGGGATATATTTATTTATCTATCTATCTATCTATCTATTTATCTATTTATTTATTTCCCCCTTTCTTTTAACTCTTAAAGTTTCAGTCATTTCTCTAGGAAAATTTCCACCATTACTCAGACAGCAAGAGATTCTGATGTGCTCTAGTCTTAACCTGATTTGGTGGAATCACTCTCTTTCACCCTCTCTTTTCATCCTCACTTTCTCTCACCCACACTTCATTGCTGTCATTCTTTGTATCAATCTCTAACACCTGCAGAACAACTGGACTACAGTGTATTTATCTTTTTTAGGCTCCACAATCTTATTTACCCAGGGTAAACTACGATTATAGTTCATTCTTCTGGGACATGTGGCAACCGAAACAAACAGAAATCTGACCTTTGAAGGGTTCTAAACTCCAGCTGTATCTTACATCAGCTTGCCTTAACTGACTCAAGAAACATACGAACACATAATAATATGGCACTTGTGCACATGATCAATTACATTTCCTAACCCTTCTGAAATAATCCTTGAATCTGAATCAACAGCATGTTAAAGCCTCTCTCTTACACATGGATTCCCCTATAGGTTAAGCAATATCTGTGGCCTTGGCTTTCTCTTCTGTCCTCTCTGTTTTTCCTGCTTGCATCCATTTTCTTCACTGACCCCAAAAAGAGCATCTCTGTTACAAAACCATTTTCCACTTTGGTCTTTGCTTGCCCTTTCTACACATCTCTTTCCCTAATTGGTTTGCAGTCAGATCATCTGACCAAACTCATTTTGTGGCCAAATCATTCCTAGAGCCACGTGAACTGTGGGGACATGTGGCCTGAGCTGAGACAAGGTGACTCTTCCTCTTCCTGTATGGCTGGCTTTTGTTGAAATTGAACAGCTAACCATGCCCAGGTTCTGCTTCCCAGTATATGACTGAACATCTTCACTATAAAGTTGTAAACAGTGGCAGTAGCCACTGCTACTGGGAAGAAAAAATAAACACATATCACACTTGTTTTTTTTCTATTTTCCCTTTTCACTTGTGTACATTTGAAAATTCAACAGCTTGACGTTAACAAACATTAAATTGGCACAGCTGTGACTGCTGCACATCTGAAAGAACTGTTAGGTGCCTACAGTCTCAGACCTCAATAAGCATTTCAAAGGATACAGCAGAAGTCAACATTTGCTAACCATCACCACGTCTAATATATGATATCCTTATAGTAAGGAAAAACAACTGCAGGTCCCTAGTACTGCTGTGAGAACTGATGACAAGTGCTGACATTTCAACAGCAACCAAAACAAGACCTGACCCCACAGTGTTACCACAAGTATCATTAGTTACCTACTCAAACTCACTGAAATCAAATGGGATTTCTCTCTCATGACTGCAGATTTCAAGATCAATTCCCTAGTGGGAGAAGAATCTCTCTTGAAGTTAGATCCTGCTCCACTCATGTTAATGGGCATATTCAGTTGTAGCATGACAGAGCTTGTAGTATAAACATGAAGTCTGTAATTTTAAGGCACTAAACTGTTATTAAATGAAATATCTAAGGTATTTTAATTTACAACTTCAAAGAATACCTTGTCGGGCACTTGGCATTCCTGCCATTAATTAAAATACAGTTGATGAACAAATCACAGTCCATGAAACCATACAACTGAAAACCCAGGAGCTGTGACCCAGGACTCCAGTACAGTGGAGTTAGAGGAAAACAAAAAACCCATAAAGCCACATCTTTCAGCCTGGCATATTCTTTAAGGCAACTCTGTGTCACACCTTGCCCCTCTCACCATTCAAAAACTTGCCAAAAGAGCTTATCATCAGACATGACTTGTCACCACCTCAGTGAACTATGATGCCATCAGATTCTTTGGGTTTTAAGGTATTTAAATAATGGAAAAGTCCTTCATAGAAGTACACAGGCTGAAAGTAGAGGACCTTAACAGTTGATTCTATAATTCTACTAAACTATCTGATGTAAATATACATTACCTGATATTTTCTATAATGCGGATGACATAAATTTGAATTAAGTGACTTTTAAGAACATTGATTATTGATCTGATAAATTATAATAGCAAGCCATTGGGACCTATTGTGTAAATAACCATTACAAAAAAATTCTTACGTCATAAAAATTCTTATGAAAAGTACTTATGGTACTTTACATGCTGAGTAACCACTTTTCAACATTAAGTGACTCAGCCAAAGATACATTTTAAAATTAAGCAGCTTTTAATTTATATGTGATTTAAAAAGAATGTTCAGCATATACTTTTTTGTACTTGTGTAATTTTAAAATGACCAAGCCAATGTTTTTTGTTTTTTTTTTAAATCCTGAGAATTAAGATAATAGTAAAACAGGTGATCAAGTGACAGTAGCAAGCTTTTCAGTGGCTGTGACCATACAGCTTTTGTGACCATAGAGCTATTGTGACAATACCTCCTGGCAAACATGCATAGGTCCAAAGAAGAGCCTTTCATCTCAAATCTCATTAACAGCTTCCTTTGAGAATTTGTTTGTGTCAGTTGATTTCTAGCAAAGGAGGAGATACCGGTTATCTACATTTGAATCTAGAAAGGTCTTGTTGAACAGGCTTTATGCCATGTAGTAATGGAAGTAGAGGAGTTCTCTCCTAACACAAGTATTCTGCCATGTCCCACTAAGAGAAAAGTAAAAGCAAACAAACTTAACAACTGAGCAGGTGGAGTTGTTCAGAATAAAAGGCACTGACACAGAAGGGTCTGCGTGTCCTGGAGTCATTAAAGGCAAGGAGAATGGGGAGCAAGTGCGAGTATATGCAAATGATGCTAAAATAAAGTAGCTACATTCAAGGAAGCAGACACGCAATGAGGAAGAATGATGCTCCCAGCTGGAATGCTGTGGATCAGGAGTGGAGCCCACAGAGGAGAAAACAAAGGTAAAAGGGTAATGCAGGTACCACCCACACAAATTTTTTCTGCTGGTGCATTTTGTGGAACAGCAACACACTGCAAGGGGGATATCAGCTCCCCGGGCCATCGCCGTTGTGTTGCAGTGACTCACCAAACAGACTGATACTCCAGAAAGTATTTGCAGTACCAGCAACAGAAAATTGAACATCAGAGAAGGTGATAGGGATTTTTTACAAAAGATACTGACATGGAACAAAACCCAAACCAAACATACGTCAAATAATCGCAGGGGATATTTTCTCTACGTGTTCTGGATACTGTTTCTCTAACTGGGGCCTCACAGCTGCATGGATTCACGTGCCTTCCTCAGCACCACACTTTGTGAGAGCAAGAGTCCAGACTGTGACCCAGAGCTACCTCATGCTGCAATGGGGACCTCTGTCCTTTGACAGCAGGGCGCTCCTCCACTTGCGTGTTTGTGGAGAGCTGTAATGTCCCTACTCCTCCCTGCAGTGGCGTGCTATATTCTTTTGCAGTGAAGCTTTGCACCACAGCACTGCAGGAGTCACACTGAGGATGTCTCCAAAACAGAGCTTAGAAGATATGGGAAAGATCCCTGGGAACTGGAAGTGACCCCAGCCTTACCCATGTTCCTCTTTGTCTTTACTTACAACTGACTTCACACGCTCAGCTAGCACAAACAAAAATGACATAGAAGGATAATTGTGGTGTAAATGCACTGCAAATCACTGTGGGGAGAAGTTTCATCGGGGTAACAAACCACACTTTATAGAAAGCTGTTTGTTGCAGGGGCCAGCATGTACAGAATTAAAAGCAAAGTCAAGCAGAAGCAGCAATGTTTTAACTGTCTGGTTTTACTCCAGTTTTATCAACGGGCATTTAGTGTTGCTTCTGTCTGTGTTGAGACCCATTACGGGACAGGACATTTTCTACACAGAGCCAGAAGGCATATATTTACAAAGAGCATATACTTCAGGGTGGCTTAATCCTGCCTTTCTCACCACACTTTATTTTTGAATCTCTGGTGTACCGGGAGCGTGCCAAACAGCATGTGTACCTTTCAGAGATAACCTGGAGTCAAGGTGTCTCACAGAGAGTCATCAGCTCAAGCAACATGAACTTCAGCCTCACGTGGCTTGCTCCAATTTGCCCACGCTGAGGTCCCATGTTCCCACGGCAGATGCCAGTGCCTTGTGTTTGCTGGCTACACAAATACTCTGAGGGAGTACTTAGGTATGCAGTTACACATTTGCTTCTGCTCAGCTGCTGTTTTGGGGATTTCCTTGTGAAAGAATGGAAACTCCACTTGTAATTTTGGAGGGAGTTTAAAGTTCTGGGAATATCTCCCAGTGTGCAACACTGTGGTGTTTCAAGCTCTCAGAGTAATAAAATATTGGGAATGTGACTGATTAAACAGACTTAAACATGTCAGAAACTTCTCTGTAGATATTTGGGAAGAAAGATAAATGTTCCACCTGTCTTGACTACATCTGTGCACTTTGTGTGTTTAATTTCTCTGAATGATATAGAAAAAAAAATGTTCCCTAACAGCTTAGCAGGACCAGAAATTATTACTTTTAATGCTGGGTTTGTTTGTTTGTTTGCTTGTTTCCCAAAAATTAGAAAGTATAAAAGCATAGTAAAGTGAACCTGGTTTTATACATGAAACAAGATTCAAGAGTTACATATACTATACATACATATAGTTACTCAGGGAGCAAAAAACTAGACCCTTGACTCATCTGTCCAGCAAGTTTAAATGCCACAAACTCATGACAGATGTCTTGAGAACAATCTAATCACCAATATTTATTCTCAGCAACTGAACGCATGATTTCAATTTGGGAATAATTTTCTTTAAAAGTGCTTGGATCACTGAAATAAAAGCTTGTGTTTGTCAAAAAGTTATTCCCTATGAACTATATAGTCATCTGTCATAACAACATAACTTATTTTTTGTGCATTTTAATAATTGGTCAGGAATATTATTCAATATTGTTTTTGAATGTCTGGTGGATAAAGGGTCCTGTACAGTAAAAAGTATGTTTGATGTCAGCAGGAGTTCACAAGCAACCCAGGGAAAGGTCACCTTGGTGTCAAAGGCTGCAAGAAATGTCACATGCTTTCTCTTAATTAATGCAGGCTAGGAGAGAATCCTCAGGGAGGACCCAAGATCAGAAGGAGGAAATTGACATTGTTGTACCAATTATCGCTGCTTATTTGAGCGTCTCCCTCTTTGTGATTATCCCAATTTAACCAAACATGTAATTTCTAGGCTGCATCAGTTTATCATAAGTGAATCCACTTGGATGAGTGTTCATTCCATATTTAAATATAGATAGACCCATCTTTGCCAGGTGCTGAGTTCGCTTAACTCCTACTGAAATTAGCAGGGACTCAGCATTTTGCAGGAGTCACTTATCAGAGTCCAATATTGGGTTCTTTATGTGTCTTATACATCAAACCAAAATCTGTGCTCCTTTAATGTCCATTTGCATAGTAATCCATATTTCTTTCCATTCATTTATTAACAAAAAGACATCCACTTGGTGTTTTTCCTAAACAAATGTTAGTGGCTGTCACTACTAGATACTTAGGAAAATTGAATGTATTCCTATTCCCTTTTGCACCATGGAAATATTATGCAGTGTACTTTAGCTTTCATCTTTTCCTTATGTACAGAATATTTATGGTCCATTTTCGAGTTGTCATCCAAGCACATGGGGTCATTTTCTTATTAAACAGTACAATATTAAAGCAATGGGGCACAGCAGGTGGTGTGTTACTGGCTATTTTGTCATGCCTCAGGCAGAGTTGCCATCTTCCACCCAAAATAATGTCATACTGAATATTAACACAAGGAAAAAAACCCCAAAAACAAAACAAAACACAGTAAAACCAGATAATTAAAAAAAAAAAAAGTTGCAGTGTAAGTTCTAAACTTACATGGGGGCATTTTTCATGTGGGAGCTCTTCAGAGAGACAAAGTGATTGATTTTTATAAAATTTGGCATGAATGACCGAGGGCAGATGGTGCATAAATTTGGGCCTTAGTCTTACATTCTGCTCTGTGTAGGTGGACCACTGAACTGCTGTGACTGAGGGAAAAAGAATACAGCCATGAACAGATGCAAGATTCCTGGCTATCGTGATCAAGTTGCAGGACTAGGACCCAAATTTGTATCGCAATAAGAATTTTAAAGACAGCTTTTGGCAATACATTGAAGCATCTAAGCTAGAGTTTGTATGCTAGTATTTTTATGCTGCTGCTATATTCAGCTGATTTTCTATCACTGCATTTGTTCAAAGTACACTATTGTTTTATGGCTGATAACACTGGAATTACAGCATGCTCCTATAATATATGCCACCAAACTAATGAATCATGCGAGCCAAGCATACACAATTTCTCTATCATTTTGTTGTACATTTACATAGGGTAACCAGCCTATACAGCTCCAGTTTGTTTAGAATTTTCCAAACTGGAAAGTGCCTGATGTATCTTTTTCCCTATGGGCCTCCAGAATGGTGTGAAAGGATGAAGAAAGGGCACAAAGGGACAAATAGATGGCCAAAGCTCAAAGGAAAAATTCAGTGTGACTACAGAGGGCAAATCAAGGAATATCAAAGAATTAATTTAGCAGTTTTGGGAAATGAGGAACAAGACACTACAGTCTGGGGCTCTCACCATTTACTGTCTTTTTACAACATTTTCAATAACCAAGCTAGTATTCCAAACTGTAACAGGGAATATGTTTCTTAGCTAATTAGCTCGGGATTATCCAAATGCCTCTTTCATAGAAAATGAATTCTTTCTTTAAGAATTGGGGCTAGCAGAAGCACACAAAATTATACAGCACTGTACTGTTATCAATTTTTGAAGTGTTGTTTATACCTTGCAATTTCTTAATTCTGTTGTGCCGTGGGCAGGTTTACAAAAACAGCCTCAATTTGTATTTCAGTTTCACAGTATCCTTCAGCACGTCCAGAACCACTGAGAACCTGGATCATGCCTGCCAGCTGTAATGGTGGGAGAAGAAATCCCCATCATTTAGCTCAGTCTGACTGTTGGTCCTAGAGCAACTAGACTAGGTAATTGTACAGTGAAGGAAACACCTAGTGAAGACTCCATATATTCCTAGATGCTTCTTTGTTTTACCTGGCTTATGAATATTTACATGAACAGATTTGGGCTCACACTGGGAGACTTTCTGTTGTATAAATATCTATGGTAACATAGCAACAAGGGGTTTCATGTACAAACATGGTTTTCTAACTCATTTTTCTTGATTTCTAAAATTATCAGCTCTGGTGAAAAAAAAAAATTAAGTGGCTAGCTCATATTTGAAACCTAAGCTCATTGTTTCTTGATTGTTTTCAACATTGATTCTGCACAATAATTATTATAGCTTCATTCTTTATTTACAGATGCCTTGAGGACATTTTACCTTTGTTTTTATATTGAAACAAGGTTGTTGCTGAGATATTCTTCAGGTGGCATGTCTTTTCTAGAATTTGTGTTTTAAAATTAATCATGAAACCCTTCCATCATACATTAAATAGGTGAGATAAAGTGTAAAAACAAGGGCTGTACCTGATACTTGAAAGTTGCCATTCCTGACAGCACTTCATCTTTTTCATACCCGTATTGGCTTTTATCCCAGCCCATCTATTCCTTAATGTAAGTGTTATAAATTGTTGTAAAGTGCCATAAAGTATAATAAACATGAATCAATATTTCTTGGTTAAAAAACTTAGAAATGCTGATGAAGCTCAGGTTTATTATAGATGCCCTGAACTCACAATGTGCTTTATTTTTTTTTACCTTCATCATTTTTTCATGTCTCAAGTTCATGCATGCATTCACATTCATTCTTCACAAATCAAAGAGGCAGTGAAAATTAAAATTACTGATGCAGAGCTAATGAAGCATCTAAAATTGTTACCACTTGTTTTAGTCAGGATATCCTGTAGATACGGGGTTGTTATATTTGGTATGTATGACCCAATTCAAGCAAATTCCTCATGGATCTAATCAATATTTACCATATGCATGTCACCAGAAAGTTTAGGGATTACTCAGATTGCTCAAAGTTAAGCATATGTTGAAGTGCTTTGCTGAATCAGGGCTTTAATGAAGAAGCATGGCACAGTAGTAGTGTTTGCCATAAAAATTCATCATTGCTATGGTTCCCTGCTCATTAAAGAAGATGCTATGATTTGTATTTAAAATATGAAAGAAATATGATGTCTGCATGGTGCATTAAATACCCAAGCATACCTATGCATTTAAATTCTTGCTATCTTTTTAAGGATATTGTTGTGAATTACGTTCTTGTAAATGCAAGACCATCCTTCATAGTGAGGTGACAGTTCGTTTCCACATCCAGATGATGCTCTTTACATATTATTAGTATTATATGTTATCAGTCTGAAGCTAATGATGGATTTCTTTGTCCTGAGCTGTTTTAGTGGTTTCTCCACAGTAACCACCATGGACTGTGGTGTTTCAAAGGGCATTCAGGACTTTCCCCATAGCAGAGCCAACCTGTCCCCTTTGCCTGGTTGTGAAGGGAGGTGCTGCTGGGCCATCCCAAGCATGGCAGACACTTTGCTTCTGCCTGTGGGTCAGTCGAGGGGTGCCCAAACCACCCCTGCTCCCACCAGTTTGCTGCTACCCAGCTGGGACAGGGATACCACCCCTGCTTCAGGGCAGCTGGTGTGTACCATGTTAGCAGGAGTTGCTTGAGCAGCCCCCTCCATGAAACCTGCCAGACCTCGGCCCGGGGAAGCATTCCCACTCTGTCCTGGTGGTCGTCACCTGGGGATTTAAGACCCGCTTTAGAGATGGTGTGACAGCTGAAAGAAGAGATACTGCAACAAAGCCAGGGCACTGCCCTTGTCCAGACCCTTCACCCTGTGGTGCCCGGGGAGGCAACCCTGCAGCAGAGGGCACAGCCTCACTGATGGGTCCAGCAGCTGTGAGGGAGTAGCTGGAGAGGGGCTGCCTCGGGGATGCTGCTGGCACTGGGGCCTCGCCCTTGGGCCTGGCAAGGCCCTTCTCCCAAGGCTAGGGTATGGCCAGGCTGTTGCAAGCCCTGGTCATGGTCCCTGGACTGTCCCAGTTCCTTTCACTGGGAGCTGTGGGACTGATATGGGAGGGCAGGAAGGAGGCACACTGCCATACAGCCCCACAGCACCCACCGCTGTGGACCTTTGCTGTTACAAAATAGAAGAGATCCTGACTTAAAACTATTGTGAAAGGCCCACATCCTGGTAAAAAAGTATGGCTGCTTTATACTAGGACAATAAATGTGACCGAGTTTGCCACGGACAGGGAAGCTGATAAGGATCAGGGCAATGACTGCAGCCTTTTGCCACAGTCTATGACATGCCTGTGCTGCCTGGCCCTCCAGAACGAGTATCTCTGGCTGGAAATGAGGCCACTGAAGTGACAGGAAGATAACATGTCTCTAAACTATGTTTTGTCATGCACTGTTTTTTTTCCAATTCAGTTTTTTATAAATGTGGTAGTCCTCTGTTCCTCCTGCCTCTTTCAGCACCCCAGCGATGAATGTGTGAAAAGCTCTAATTTCCCTTGAGGAAAAGAGTTAGTATCTTGTGATTTCAGTGAAAAGCTATGTTTACACTGTGGTCAATAAGTTCCTATAGACAACTTTTCCCCCTTGGGATTCTCTTGTTATTTTGCTAATGCTTGAGGTGAAAATTCCTGTTAGCAAAGACGTGGTGAAAATCTGTTGTGTTTTTTTGTGGGTCAGCTTCAGAAGGTAGATGCCAGAGGTTTAATAGACTCTCCTGACATTAGGTTTCCCTTTCCTTTCATGAAAACTTGAATACTCTTGGTTTCTTTTTGACTTGGAGCAAGATCAAATTTCAGAATATCCAAATCCTCCATGAAACAGCATTACATCTTTCTCTAGAGGCCCAGTTGTTACTTCTTGTGATGATAAATCCCATCAGTATCATAAAAAGATTTTTTTCGTTGAGAAACACATTGAAACATCTCCCTAGACCAAATCCATAATAACTTCCTTTTTTTTTTTGTAGGCAAAAACACAGCTCAAAATCTCCAAGCTGAAAAGTTCTTGTTTCAGTGGTTAAACTGCTTCTGCATTCACACTCCATTTCTCTGTGAATTCCCTAATGAAAGGAGTCAGACTTCGGAGATGACTGCAAAGGAAGGCAGATCTCCAAGTAAAGTGTACTCTGAACTATTATGCCAAACTGCTAAGTGGTATTTCCAAAGTAATGGGAAGATCCCATACCCTCTAAGTCCAGGGATCCCTCTGATCTTAGCCCCATCAATAAACTCAAGTGCAGTTCTTTATGCAGAATGTCCATTGCTGCCTTTAGATATGCCAGGATTCTTTCTAAGAAGACCAACAAAGAAAAAGTTTGACAATATTTTTCACTTGATATATTCTCCATGTTTTGGAGACTACTGTATATGTGCCTTTCTTTTTTTTTTTTTTTTTTTAATACAAGATTTGTCCTATTAATGAAAAAATATCACTTTATGCTACAAGACTTCTTATTTTGCAACAGTTTTGTTTCCATAAAGTAAACTTAATATAAGAACTATAACACAGCACCACTGTCAGAACACTACTGCTAATCTGACTGACAGCACACAACGAGATTAAAAGAAAGGCAAAAGAAAAGTAGTCTAGCCTGATGAGAAGCTGCACTCAGGTCCTAGAAGAAAATTCTGAGCAGGAACTGCAGCCACAATGATTAACAAGGAGTTTCCACAAGTTAATATACTGGGCAAAAGGGTTGCTCCTTTGGAGGCTGAGCACTGGAATGTGGAAGTTAAAATGACTTGTGCGCCATTGAGCTGGAACATGCTGCTCCTGGGTCATTGGTCTGCTCTGCTCTGGCAGGGCACTGCTTTGGTATTGTTAATTTTCAATGACATAAAGAGTTGTATTAGTACAGGAAGCAGAATTGAAAGGCCAGAGACTAAAGGGAAGACAAAGAGAGGCCAGTGGTAAACACAGAGGGTTCCAAAGACAGTGATGCAAAACCAGAAGCAAATACAGACCCTGAACAATAAGAAATTCATTACTTCATGCATCAAATGGACTAGGCCAGATCCTTGCCTGCCATAGGTTAGAATTGGTTTTCTTCATATCAGAGAAACTAGGCTCACATGAACTGGGAGAGTAGGTGATCCATAGTTTACACAGCAGTGGAGCTGTATACAAAAATGACTTTTTTTCTCCTAAAAGGTGATTTCACACAGAACTGTACAATGCATTTTAAAATAAATATTTAACATCTAAAGCACACTGACACTGCAATCCCTTTTTATGACCCCTACTATAATAATAAGATAAAAAGGTGCATAAACCTCAATGAGGTATTCATTTATCAGGAAGAAAGATGCTCATTCTAAAAACTAGGGGTAATAATTTATTGTTTGGATCTTCTGCAATAAACTTAAAATAATGCCCTTAAATTTCAGAATTTTACTGTCAGTGAGACAGTCATTAGTTCTTATGACTGAATTTCCACACTATAACATTCATTGGCATCTCCAAACAATCCTCCTGAACTTTTCCCCAGGTTTTACATTGCAGTGGGTACACTGTCCTGGGGTCTCAGTGGCATAGGCACACTCACAGATTCTGTAGCTCTTTATAGCTGCCAGAATTGCTATAAATCATTAACATAAACTCAACAATAATCTAGCAATTCAGAGTATCTCTCCATTCTAATAGATACAAAGGAAGTATCTGAGTCTTCAAGACCTTCTGTAAGATGTCTCAGATTTTAAATACTTACCTATCCTAGGCTTGAGGGTGATCTTTGACTTGCTCCACAATGAATGAGGGCTCAGTGGTGCATAATGAAAAAATAAAGACAATTTACATCAGGAAATGACAGCTTTTCTTTGTAGATTTATATATAAAGCATATGCACTTGCTGAAATACATCCATTTTTACTGGGATTTATTTATACTTTTTATTGCTATAGAAAAAATAGGATGGGATTTCAACACATGAAAATCACAAAGCATGACCAATTTGGTTTGTATTCTACTGAGAAGTTATACCAGTACTGTGTTGTGGATTAAAAATGCTTGAATTTTTTAAAAACTCAGGCAAAAAAATCCCTACAGATAATTTTATTCAATTATTCTCTTTGGCTATATATAGATCAGTAATTTAAGTAGTGCCTGGGCACTGAAACTCAATTGCCTATGAAGTTAAATAGTTTGAAAGTATCTTGATTTTGTTCTGGACCAACTTACACTGTCCCAAACTATTCCCAGGCACATTCTGGGGGTTGGTGTGGGACAGTGTGTGTTACAGATGGCCATATCTCAACGACCAGTGTAAATGCAGCCACTCTGATTTGAAGATAATGTAAGTGTAATAATATGGACAGGTCATTCTGTGCTAGTTAGCCTTAGTGGCAGGAAACTAAGATAGAAGGAATTTTTCTAGCCGTGGGACTTCTGAAACCATGAGGCTTCAGTGGACAGTTATTGTAAGCTTTGGTATTCACTGCCAATGTGTGATTGATATTTTATATCTAAGCATTTATCTCCTTTTCTTACTTATGTTCCATTGTACTGCTATATATCTGTAAGCCTATGTTGCAGGTCATCAACTGGAATGCATCAGTCTTGTGACTAAATTGTCCAGAGGTAGAATAAAGAGGAAAATCCTAATTATTCTTATAACAACACTTAGGTGTTTTTCTAGCTCCTCCTTTTCTTTGTAATGAGCACAAAATTGAAGTTCTTCAAAACCAAACTTGGCACATAAAAAAAATAAATAAATTCTCAGACTCTCTATTAGGAAAGGAATATCATAGCAGCTTCATAAAAATATCTTCTACATTTTCTTCAGAGCAGAATCAATCACTTTGAATCCCTAGTGTTCCCCAAATACATAGAGTGAAAGACAAGATTAATAACAAATTGTGATCTCAAAAAAAAAGAGAATACACTATTCTCTAGCATTTTCTATGGTTGTCTGGTGTTGCCCTTCTTGTCTCCAACTTGCCACTCCAGAAGGATGCAAGTTTCCTGCAGGTCTTTTCTCCTATCTGCAAGTCCTTCAAGAAAGTCTCAGATATCTTTAGGTATCTCTTAGTTCTCAGGGTTCAAGCAGAAAGAATCTGGATAGTGTTCTGGTCACAGATGAAGCTTGTAGAGATCACAGTGAGAATTATTTTGAAAAAACAATAGAAACAAGTATCTGCTTGTTCCTAAATATTGCTTTACAGAACTGGCAATGTCCAGGCCATTTTGGGATAGATTTTTGAACTCNTTTCATTATGCACACTCACAGATTCTGTAGCTCTTTATAGCTGCCAGAATTGCTATAAATCATTAACATAAACTCAACAATAATCTAGCAATTCAGAGTATCTCTCCATTCTAATAGATACAAAGGAAGTATCTGAGTCTTCAAGACCTTCTGTAAGATGTCTCAGATTTTAAATACTTACCTATCCTAGGCTTGAGGGTGATCTTTGACTTGCTCCACAATGAATGAGGGCTCAGTGGTGCATAATGAAAAAATAAAGACAATTTACATCAGGAAATGACAGCTTTTCTTTGTAGATTTATATATAAAGCATATGCACTTGCTGAAATACATCCATTTTTACTGGGATTTATTTATACTTTTTATTGCTATAGAAAAAATAGGATGGGATTTCAACACATGAAAATCACAAAGCATGACCAATTTGGTTTGTATTCTACTGAGAAGTTATACCAGTACTGTGTTGTGGATTAAAAATGCTTGAATTTTTTAAAAACTCAGGCAAAAAAATCCCTACAGATAATTTTATTCAATTATTCTCTTTGGCTATATATAGATCAGTAATTTAAGTAGTGCCTGGGCACTGAAACTCAATTGCCTATGAAGTTAAATAGTTTGAAAGTATCTTGATTTTGTTCTGGACCAACTTACACTGTCCCAAACTATTCCCAGGCACATTCTGGGGGTTGGTGTGGGACAGTGTGTGTTACAGATGGCCATATCTCAACGACCAGTGTAAATGCAGCCACTCTGATTTGAAGATAATGTAAGTGTAATAATATGGACAGGTCATTCTGTGCTAGTTAGCCTTAGTGGCAGGAAACTAAGATAGAAGGAATTTTTCTAGCCGTGGGACTTCTGAAACCATGAGGCTTCAGTGGACAGTTATTGTAAGCTTTGGTATTCACTGCCAATGTGTGATTGATATTTTATATCTAAGCATTTATCTCCTTTTCTTACTTATGTTCCATTGTACTGCTATATATCTGTAAGCCTATGTTGCAGGTCATCAACTGGAATGCATCAGTCTTGTGACTAAATTGTCCAGAGGTAGAATAAAGAGGAAAATCCTAATTATTCTTATAACAACACTTAGGTGTTTTTCTAGCTCCTCCTTTTCTTTGTAATGAGCACAAAATTGAAGTTCTTCAAAACCAAACTTGGCACATAAAAAAAATAAATAAATTCTCAGACTCTCTATTAGGAAAGGAATATCATAGCAGCTTCATAAAAATATCTTCTACATTTTCTTCAGAGCAGAATCAATCACTTTGAATCCCTAGTGTTCCCCAAATACATAGAGTGAAAGACAAGATTAATAACAAATTGTGATCTCAAAAAAAAAGAGAATACACTATTCTCTAGCATTTTCTATGGTTGTCTGGTGTTGCCCTTCTTGTCTCCAACTTGCCACTCCAGAAGGATGCAAGTTTCCTGCAGGTCTTTTCTCCTATCTGCAAGTCCTTCAAGAAAGTCTCAGATATCTTTAGGTATCTCTTAGTTCTCAGGGTTCAAGCAGAAAGAATCTGGATAGTGTTCTGGTCACAGATGAAGCTTGTAGAGATCACAGTGAGAATTATTTTGAAAAAACAATAGAAACAAGTATCTGCTTGTTCCTAAATATTGCTTTACAGAACTGGCAATGTCCAGGCCATTTTGGGATAGATTTTTGAACTCTCAAGCTGAATAGTTCTCACTCAGGTCAGTGGTATCCCTAAATATGTGGTGATCTGCACAAAGGATAATGTCAAAGACATTTCCTCTTGCATCACATATATTGCTTGGATACCTGAAAATGTCAGATACTTGGTAAGAGACACCTGCTGTCATGTGTGGTTCCAAAGAGCACTGCTTGTGATTATCCAAAAAAGCCATGCATAGGTTTAGGTTGTTTCAAGTATCAACAGAATGATCCAAGTTTCATAGGCTCTTAGTAAATACTGTGAACCAATGCACATCATGTGTTCTAGCATCAGCATCCTTTACCTGCTATTTATAGTCTTACATCTATCAAGAATTTATTTGTGTGGCTACTGCAGAGCAGTATCTGTATAAATCAGAACCCTAATCTTTCCATTCCTACATCACCTGAACACTCTACAAGGCCTGTGAGTAAGCAAGGGTGAGTGATTAGATATGTAGGTGTTCAACTGCTCTATCAAAATCAGAAAGAAGGGTGACCTATGGGTGCATTGGGTGTATACTACTTTTTTTTTCCAGTGAGATGGTTAATATCAACAGCAGTCAGTGGAGGGGGACAAGAAGCTAACTCCTAAACTGAGATGATTCTCTGGGTCTTCAAGGGCTTTGAATTACTCAACCATCTGAGTGCAAAATCTTTGGGCTGCAGACTGTTTTACTATAACTTTATCAATGGCACAGAAAGATTGTCAGTGCTTAACCACCAATGAGTAATTCCTCAAATGCTGCATTCAGAGTATTACTCATGGTCGTTGACATCTCCATAAGCTACAGCTTTGCATTTCATCAGAGGGATTGAAAAAATAGTTCCTGGATCTAAAAACAGGAATTTTGACTGTGTGGCTGGTGACAGGAAACCATTGCCAAATTAGATGTGTCCATCTCTATATTGAGACCCTTTGGATGGAATAAAAATTGGGTTTAGTGGTAAGACAGTCCTACTGAGTTACACCAGATGAGATTTTAGTCAAGTTATGTGCTAAGATTGACTGTGGTTCAAATATTAAAGTTCAAAAGGCCAACAGGGACTGGAGATCACAGTTTGAAAGACTGCTCCNTGAAAAAATAAAGACAATTTACATCAGGAAATGACAGCTTTTCTTTGTAGATTTATATATAAAGCATATGCACTTGCTGAAATACATCCATTTTTACTGGGATTTATTTATACTTTTTATTGCTATAGAAAAAATAGGATGGGATTTCAACACATGAAAATCACAAAGCATGACCAATTTGGTTTGTATTCTACTGAGAAGTTATACCAGTACTGTGTTGTGGATTAAAAATGCTTGAATTTTTTAAAAACTCAGGCAAAAAAATCCCTACAGATAATTTTATTCAATTATTCTCTTTGGCTATATATAGATCAGTAATTTAAGTAGTGCCTGGGCACTGAAACTCAATTGCCTATGAAGTTAAATAGTTTGAAAGTATCTTGATTTTGTTCTGGACCAACTTACACTGTCCCAAACTATTCCCAGGCACATTCTGGGGGTTGGTGTGGGACAGTGTGTGTTACAGATGGCCATATCTCAACGACCAGTGTAAATGCAGCCACTCTGATTTGAAGATAATGTAAGTGTAATAATATGGACAGGTCATTCTGTGCTAGTTAGCCTTAGTGGCAGGAAACTAAGATAGAAGGAATTTTTCTAGCCGTGGGACTTCTGAAACCATGAGGCTTCAGTGGACAGTTATTGTAAGCTTTGGTATTCACTGCCAATGTGTGATTGATATTTTATATCTAAGCATTTATCTCCTTTTCTTACTTATGTTCCATTGTACTGCTATATATCTGTAAGCCTATGTTGCAGGTCATCAACTGGAATGCATCAGTCTTGTGACTAAATTGTCCAGAGGTAGAATAAAGAGGAAAATCCTAATTATTCTTATAACAACACTTAGGTGTTTTTCTAGCTCCTCCTTTTCTTTGTAATGAGCACAAAATTGAAGTTCTTCAAAACCAAACTTGGCACATAAAAAAAATAAATAAATGCTTAGAT
>VYZU01001880.1:7164-31008 GCA_013401355.1 Ceyx cyanopectus | reverse complement strand
CTTTAGACTCCAGTGAGAGTTAAGATAGAGGGTGGAAAGGTTTACATTAGTTAGCAGGGTCCCACAGTTAGACTTAGGGGAGCTGCTACTTGGAATTATAGCCTTTGTGTCTGAGGTACTCAGCACACACTAAACTACCTTGATTTTCAACCTCAGTTGTAATAACCCCATTCCTAACTCCAGTGAAGGGACCCTTACCAACAATAAAACTGAATCCTAATGTTTTCTCAAATATTACAAATTTAAAGCCATAGTCTAGTGATTCCAACAGCTGAAGAAGTATTCATATACCTGTTGATACTGCTGCAATCAGCCCTTATTTTATCCCAGGGGCCTTGATATCACAATCCAGTGGCCTCTGCCAAACTCTGGTTGTTTATTCACTCAGTCACCAATGTTTAGCACCAGCTTTGCCTCATGGTGTTTGCTGCATTGTAGATAACTAACTTTTTACCCCTTTTCTGTTAAGTGTGAGTCTAACTGTACCTCTGCATTTTGATTGGTTTGGAAACTGCCTGGGGCCTAGATGCCTAAATTCTGCCTAAGACTCACTGCAGGGATAAATTTTGTTAAGCAAAATCTTACCCACTGTGCCTAAAGCTATCTCTCATCCATGCTAGAAAAACAGGTTTATTGCCTTTTTGTTAGTGCTACAATGTCCTCTCCCAATAGTTTTGATTTACCTCCACCATAGCTGACATCTGCATTTTCACCTTTCTTTCTCTGGGACTGCAGGAGCTTTGTTGCCATATGCCAGGTGTCAGTGTGCATCATCCCCATCCTAACTACGATATGCATTTGAACTGGCAGTGGAGAGAATTGACATCAGGCACAACTCATCTATGTGTCGTGGCTTTGGCATGTCACCTGTCAGAGGAGGTTCCTGAATGAAGCAGATTCATTCTTGCCAGATGGGCCACTGATGCAGACATCAGCCTTTTCTGCAGATGTGACTTGATGTTCAAGACCAGTGATCACCAGGGAGAAAGGGGATTTGTAATATCCGAGAATGAAGAAAACAGCTAGGTACAGTTCTTGCTGATCTGTGCTGTCAGCAGTGACCCTGGAGTCTGGACTGAAACCAGTGTTATTACTTTTAAAAACAAACAAAAAATCAAACAAGCTAACAAAACAAAAATGTGCCATTCCATCAGTTTTAGAAAACTCTGAAACTCATTAAATCAAAACTGTACTGTGGAAATAAGGGCTTTTGGTCTTCATGACAGCAGGTAGCTTCTGTTGAAAGATGGAGATATTTGCCAGGGTGAAGTGGGTTATTTTTATCATAACTCTCTTTCCATTAGTACATTCCCTGCTGGCTTGGAGGATTATATCTATTTTGGCTTGGAGGATTATACCAATTTGTTTTGCTACAAAATCAATAAAAATGAAAGCTAAAATGACAATTAAATCCAAGAAAGCCCAGCTGGAAATCATGCAAAATTCCTCTTTTCTAATTAAAGTCTGTGCAAACCACAGCTTTACAGAGGCATTAGGGAGGGAGGGAATAAAAGGAGCATGTTCCCACTAACACATTTATTATAGCTGCCTTTCAGGCCAAACAAATTACTGCAGAATGTTAACCCAGCACTTTAACAAGCAGCAAGGCCGGCATGATCTGCCTCATTTGGGACAGAGAGGGGAAAGGTGAGGTTGAGTATGTAGAGGGCATATGTACACCATCTCTAGCTGTCAGTTATGAAAATCTTGCCATGTACCCTAAAGATCAGTGAAGTTAGTAGGAGGTGACTTCAACAGGCTTTGGAGGAGGTCTGTAATGTGATTAGGAAGGTGCAATATATACCAGTCTCCTTCTTTAGTCTTGGCAGAAGCAACTGATTGCTAGGGCTGCTGTTTTGGAGCCAACATACAAGAAAATGGGTGTCTGAGTCAGAAAAAACCCCAACAGCTTTTGGTGAATACACCATGGTAGGCTTCTGCCTTCATCTCATGTTGCTTCACCTGCAGCCACTAAGGAAGAGTGCTCTTAAAAAGCCAAAGAAAACCTCCAACAGCCAGAGCAAAACCAAAGAAATCTCACATCATGAGAGTAAACTACAGATAGGCAAAACAAGAAAGAAAACAAGGAAAGAAAATGTGATGCACAGAAAAACTGAAATAGACAAAACTTTCCAATACTGCAGAATGAATGTGAAAGTAGAAAGGTCAGAGGAAGATAGAGGAGCTGTATTCCTGTGGAACTACCAGTACCTTATGTCAAGTGCTGATACACCAGCCAGCAGTGCTGGATTGCTTTCCCTCACCTTGAACCCAGCTTTACCTCTTGTATCAGCATCACACATAGTCTTGACACTTGGCTGTCACCAGTCTTACACAGTAAGAAGACACCATTATTAAGGGAAGGCACTACTGTTAAAGCCACTTTTCACCTTTAGTGGACAGGCAGAATGAGATGCAGTTTCTATATGGCTAATGCATTTTGTATATGCTATCCAGTGCTAGACTGAAGTAAGTCATGAAATGACTGAAGAATGCCTGTCTGTGATGCTGCTGCACTTTGAGCAGTCAACATTTTTTTATTAGTGAAATTAATGGATCCATTTTAAAGTTAGCCCTACAGATTGCAGAAGTTTTCACCTCAGTCAGGGAGGTGTTTTGCACCAATAATTTTACAATGAAAATGTCCAGTCAGAGTCCAAATGACACTTATCCACTGGAAGCATTAGATCTTCATAGCCCCAGAAAACCAGGATTTGGTTTCTAAAAGGACTAGGCACACTTGCTCATTCTGACATGGGCTGGTAAACACTTCAAGTGTGCCTGACCACTCATGGCTGGAGACAAGGAAGCCAAAGCAAAGCCTCCTTTAGAAGGACACTGCAGGGCCTCACCTCCCAGGTACGTCCTCTCCATTGGATATGCATCTCTATTGTAAAATGCAGTCTTGGCAGCCACAGGAGAAACACCAGAAGTTGGTAGAGGTAAAGCTGTCTCCCAGAACAAGGTTATTTAAGCTGACACAAGTACTCTTCTGTCAGTATAATTAGATATTCACTGGGGGGTTTCCTGGCATGACTGTCATCATGGGGAGAAGGAAGACTTTTTTCCAGCTGTTTTCATTGCATTGAGCTGTTGGCAAATTTTACAGTGAAGACCACATTTAGGATAGCAAGATTATATTTTGCTTGTAAGAGCCTCAAAAAGGAATGCCTTGGGCATAATATTGGGATTGATGTTGATGATCTATTTGAGATAAAAATTGGAATGAAACCTGTGAGCTCCAATAGAGTGCATTTAATGATAGTCCTTCTCTAATAATGTTCTGGCACAGGCCACCTCTCTCCAATCCAATATGCTGGTCTATGCATGATGCCAGTAGTTAACCTTGATGGTTTGAAGAACATGGCTTTAAATTTGATATTGTGTTCTTTTCTATCCTTTGCTGTCGAAAAATATTAAATCTTCCTTCAGCCACTTGCTTTGCATGGTGAAAGACAGATGGTTGTGCTGGATCATTCCACAGCAGAGCAGATGTTGTAATCGAGGACCCAAGAATTCTGCCAAATTAATTAGATATTTCCACTGATCTGGATAAAAAGAATAGTGCACTGGCATTTCGAAGGGGTCTTGGTTCTATTTTGTACTGTCCTGACAGGTTTTCTCCTGTGAAATACAGACATGATGGGGTGTTCTTCTAAGGCATTATATCAGGTGGCTCTGAAATAGGGTAGAAAGGTGATAGGTGGATGTCAACTCTTTAATATGGCATCCAAAAATGTATATAGAAAAATAATCTTGAACTAGTAGGGTAGAAAGACCTATGCTCTCATATCCAATATATTTTTATANTTTTGTTGGTTTTTTTTTTCATTGTAACAGCAGTGAGGTATTTCTTGAGACAGTATATTACTCAGAAAAAAAATAATAATTTCTTTTGAGTATGACAGAATTAAGGACAGTTTCCTTGCTTCTCAGGTCTGAGGCAGCTTCTGCAGTCAGTGACTGCAAGAGCTCCATTGTGCCATTTCCTTTTGATTCTCTCCTAGTGATTTGCCCATCCTTTCTTAGCAACCTCTGCTTTCCTGCTCATGCTTCATCCACACAGGTCCCAGCCCCCATCTTTGCAGATGGTGCTTGAAGCAACTCCTGCCTTTCTCCCTAAGACCCTTTGTGCTCAGCCCCTTGTGGCTGCAGTACTGTTCTTCAGCTCAGACTCCACCGTGGAATAAGCACTTAATTCATCCAGAAGAAAAGCTCCTGATCCCATCAGCTTATATCTAATGCCTTTTGTNTTATTAGTGAAATTAATGGATCCATTTTAAAGTTAGCCCTACAGATTGCAGAAGTTTTCACCTCAGTCAGGGAGGTGTTTTGCACCAATAATTTTACAATGAAAATGTCCAGTCAGAGTCCAAATGACACTTATCCACTGGAAGCATTAGATCTTCATAGCCCCAGAAAACCAGGATTTGGTTTCTAAAAGGACTAGGCACACTTGCTCATTCTGACATGGGCTGGTAAACACTTCAAGTGTGCCTGACCACTCATGGCTGGAGACAAGGAAGCCAAAGCAAAGCCTCCTTTAGAAGGACACTGCAGGGCCTCACCTCCCAGGTACGTCCTCTCCATTGGATATGCATCTCTATTGTAAAATGCAGTCTTGGCAGCCACAGGAGAAACACCAGAAGTTGGTAGAGGTAAAGCTGTCTCCCAGAACAAGGTTATTTAAGCTGACACAAGTACTCTTCTGTCAGTATAATTAGATATTCACTGGGGGGTTTCCTGGCATGACTGTCATCATGGGGAGAAGGAAGACTTTTTTCCAGCTGTTTTCATTGCATTGAGCTGTTGGCAAATTTTACAGTGAAGACCACATTTAGGATAGCAAGATTATATTTTGCTTGTAAGAGCCTCAAAAAGGAATGCCTTGGGCATAATATTGGGATTGATGTTGATGATCTATTTGAGATAAAAATTGGAATGAAACCTGTGAGCTCCAATAGAGTGCATTTAATGATAGTCCTTCTCTAATAATGTTCTGGCACAGGCCACCTCTCTCCAATCCAATATGCTGGTCTATGCATGATGCCAGTAGTTAACCTTGATGGTTTGAAGAACATGGCTTTAAATTTGATATTGTGTTCTTTTCTATCCTTTGCTGTCGAAAAATATTAAATCTTCCTTCAGCCACTTGCTTTGCATGGTGAAAGACAGATGGTTGTGCTGGATCATTCCACAGCAGAGCAGATGTTGTAATCGAGGACCCAAGAATTCTGCCAAATTAATTAGATATTTCCACTGATCTGGATAAAAAGAATAGTGCACTGGCATTTCGAAGGGGTCTTGGTTCTATTTTGTACTGTCCTGACAGGTTTTCTCCTGTGAAATACAGACATGATGGGGTGTTCTTCTAAGGCATTATATCAGGTGGCTCTGAAATAGGGTAGAAAGGTGATAGGTGGATGTCAACTCTTTAATATGGCATCCAAAAATGTATATAGAAAAATAATCTTGAACTAGTAGGGTAGAAAGACCTATGCTCTCATATCCAATATATTTTTATATCTTGAGGAACAAAATCACCTCATGTCTAGTGTTTTAGCTTAACTTTTTGCCAGTCAAACCTTCTACACAAAAATCCATGAAATACAATATATGGGTTTTTTTTGTGCAGCATTTCACAATGTTATTAATAAAGCTCATGAGTAGTTTGTATTCTTCTTGATTCTTGATGAAGGGGAAACACATGCATGAGGAACATAAGTTTTTAAAAAGAAGGCTTTAGATACAGTCAGTAAGATGTGGACAAGTATGCTATTGCTGAGCTGCACACTATAAAATGAGCTACATCTTCCACTGGTGCAACAATGTGCAGCTCTATTAATTTTGGCAAAAGATGTCAATTTATACAAACTAAAATCTGACACCATGACTCTGTCAAGCTGCATAACATTCTTTCTGTTATCATGGCAGCCACTGCTTAGACAGTGTCAGAAGCTGTGGCATCAAAGACATGCCTAGAAAACATAAAAGCTAGTATTGTGATTGTTGCTAAAATACACAATTTTTACTGTTTTATGATGCTTTAGCTTATTATCTTTTTTGTTTGCATTTGGTGTTTTGGTTTTTGTTGGTTTTTTTTTTCATTGTAACAGCAGTGAGGTATTTCTTGAGACAGTATATTACTCAGAAAAAAAAAAATCATTTCTTTTGAGTATGACAGAATTAAGGACAGTTTCCTTGCTTCTCAGGTCTGAGGCAGCTTCTGCAGTCAGTGACTGCAAGAGCTCCATTGTGCCATTTCCTTTTGATTCTCTCCTAGTGATTTGCCCATCCTTTCTTAGCAACCTCTGCTTTCCTGCTCATGCTTCATCCACACAGGTCCCAGCCCCCATCTTTGCAGATGGTGCTTGAAGCAACTCCTGCCTTTCTCCCTAAGACCCTTTGTGCTCAGCCCCTTGTGGCTGCAGTACTGTTCTTCAGCTCAGACTCCACCGTGGAATAAGCACTTAATTCATCCAGAAGAAAAGCTCCTGATCCCATCAGCTTATATCTAATGCCTTTTGTAACTCAGGTATCAAGGCACACTAGCTATCTGTTTACTGCTAAAGCTTTCAGGATCACAGGGCTGGTTTACTTGAGTTGACCATGTGTTTGTGGTAAAGTCCATTTCTCTGCCTACACTGTGACTGCCCATGTGGATGCACTGTTACACATCTTTTATCCAATAACACAGAGACCTCAGCTGTCTCCAGATTTGAAATTTGCCTCCAACTGTAAGCATTGATTAAAATGGACTCTGAATCCACAGCTGCTTCATATTGTCCTGATATATCTAGTATTTCCCCGTCCCTCTTGAACTGAGGAGCCCAGAACTAGATACAATACTCCAGATGTGTCTCACTAGGGCAGAGCAAAGGGGGAGAAGAACTTCTCTCAACCTGCTGCCATGAAAATATCTGTGGATATTTTAAAACACGGGCATTCAATCTTCCTTTATTTTAACTCCTTACTTTGATGTAAAATATATGAACAATGCCAGCTAAGTGCAATAACATGATTTCTTCCCTGACTTGACTCGTTATATTATTATTACATCTTCAGGGAAGCTGGCAGCCTCCAGAGGCTTGCTAAAAATAGGAACTTGCTTTAAACATATATCACAAAATATTAGCAGGGCACAAGGGGCTTTCTTCCTCCTAATACTATCAATTGTAACCAGCACATCCTTCCTGGTACCATATTTTGGAGCAATATATCACATCTTCATTTTCATAAAGGAAAATCTGCACTTAAGAACCAGTGACTTACAATACTAATCCATTATCAGAATGCCATGAAACTGATAATGCCCTGGTGTTGCAGCATAATCCATTGCTGGAGAACATTCACTGTCAAAGTGTTTCTACAAGGTGTCTTAATAAGCACAGAGGATTTCTGTCTTCCAAAAGCAAATTTTTCATTTTTCAATAACACTTTTTTTTTTTCCTCCTCTGAAATTATAAAAACTTTCAGGAAGATGTAGAATTTATATTACATCTCTATTTAAAGATAAACATAAATATTTGGAAAAAAAAAAAAGGATCATTAAAAATGTAATGGAAAACATCAGAGCTTCGTATAGTGAAATATGTGGGAAGCTGTATTCTTCCCTATTTACCTTCATTTATTATTATCCTTATCTGAATACCTGAGAACATACTTTCAACCCAACCACAGTCTTGTTTGTTAGGGATTGTTATTCCTGTTTTTTACTCTTTTTCATTTTTCTAGGTGAAAAGAAACTCTGGCAAAAGNATCTTGAGGAACAAAATCACCTCATGTCTAGTGTTTTAGCTTAACTTTTTGCCAGTCAAACCTTCTACACAAAAATCCATGAAATACAATATATGGGTTTTTTTTGTGCAGCATTTCACAATGTTATTAATAAAGCTCATGAGTAGTTTGTATTCTTCTTGATTCTTGATGAAGGGGAAACACATGCATGAGGAACATAAGTTTTTAAAAAGAAGGCTTTAGATACAGTCAGTAAGATGTGGACNGCTTTTAAACCCCAAAGACTGGAATCTGGTTTGTGTTATTATTCATTGTACATACATTTATAAAACTGAAAAAAAAAGCCAAGTCCTGAATCCCAGCTTGGAGAGAGGCTTACTTCTCCTCACAATTTCTTGTTGTAGCATATCCATAGCAGTGGCTTGTGCAGGGATCCCCCAGCCTGCTCCAGGCAATGTCACTGAGTACCAGAAACAGCCTAAACAGTGTAGCACAGGGATCCCTTCTGGCCAATTTTCTCTGCTCAAGTAAGCTGCTCCAGCCACCCAAACCAGTCTGGGTATCTCTGCATTGTCTTCGTCCTTATTAGTTTTTACACTGGGCACATCCATCTGCTCCCTCAGCTAGTGAGTCATGTTGTTTTGCATTCTGTGCTTGGTTTTGCTTATGCTGGCTTTACACAGTTGCAATTCAATTGACTTTAGTGACATTACTCCTGAGGCTAACAAGAGATGGAGCTAAAGGCATTTTTACTTCAAGATGAATGCAGATATGGATCTACAGCCTCCTAATAAGGCAGCTGTGGAAATATCATAAATTAGGCTGACTATTCTCAGAAGATATTTCTCAAAAATGCTGAGGTATCCATAAACAATGTTTGGTTCCTCAGCTTCTTAAGATACAGCCATAGAGGTGTGCTGCTTCCCCAGATAACTTCAGTTAAACAGCATCTCCAGTTGCTCTAAATTTCTCTCACTGATAGGGGATTTTAAGGCTGCTTATCTGTGTCTAGGACTGAGCTTCTAGCAAGCCAGGGATAAAGGATGCCCTCCAGTAAAAAGGTTTCTAGCTGCAAGTGGGTTTTTCTGAACTGGTAAAAGCAGTGTCTGAATTTCTTCTGTGGCCTAATCAGAGATCACTACACTTTGTGGGAACACAAGCTCCTGAATCCTCTCATCACTGATGAGTAGGTATCTGATATGATAATGGCTTCCTGAACATAGAGGTTTACTGGTTCCTGTACAAAAGGAGAGAAGGAAACATCCACCAGCCCAAGTTTGTGCCTGTCAGGGGGCTGCAGAAGGATGCAATGAGCCAGGCATCCCTCTGCAGGTCCTTTATCCTGAGGGCTGTCAGGGCTGTTGACTGCAGGCAGGGAGATGTGCCTCAGCATTTAGACATGATCTTGTGCTTTTGTAATATGACAACAGCTCTGGGTCCTTGGGACTTAAAGATTTATTTTGCTGAACATTGTACTGACATGTTGGAGTTGGTTCCTACCCAGAGGAAATTCCCACTGGATATGTACAGAAGAGAGGTTGTGGGAGGCAAAGGGCAGGATGGGGGTGAGGAGTGAATCTGTGGCACAGCTTGATCTAGGACTTGGGTGAGTTGAATTGTTGCCATTCAATGGAGTGAGTACTCAGCTTTCTTCATGTGACTCTTCAGACAGGTGATGTTACAGCACTAGACAGCAAGGGTTTGCCTCTTCTTCCTCTAAAACACTGGATAGCTTTAGAAATATTGTTTTGACTGTAACAAATAGCCCACTGCAAAGTAATTATCTGCTGATTGATTTAAAAGCAAAAAAAAAGACCTTTGTTATTCTATCCTTGTTTCAGAAATAAGAATTGTCATATTACTACTCTGCAAGAGGAACTGAGGATATGTCCTGGTTTGAGTGAAGACTGAACAAATTCTGTTCAGTGATTTTACTTTTCAGCTCAGATTTTCTAACTAACTGCACTGTCTGAAGTTAGCAGCATGTTTTGCAGACAGTGGCTGCTTCTAGCAGCGATAACACCCCATGTTTAGAGTTACTACCAAGGATTAGAATGCAGACCAAGACCACTGCTAGAACTTGTGTATCACACTGGGGGGTGCAGAAAGTGAAAGGCTGCACCTGCAGGGAGGAGCAGACAGGACAGGAGACCCCAAACTAACGAGGGATTCCAGCCCAAAGATGGCATATCCAGTATAGAAAGCTCTGGGATCCGGAGGGTGTCTAAACTGGAAGGCTAAGCAAGCTGGCTAGGCTAAGATGTCGGCTAGGCCTGACTAGGCTCTCAGTTCAAGGTGTTGTTCGTTGGCGTTCTTCCTCTCTTGGGGGGCTCTCCCTCTCAGAGCACCAAGGAGGACTCTGTCCCTACTGCCTTTGATCCCAATCGGTGTGTTCCTGATCCCAGAGCCAGAATCCAGCTCCTGAACACAGCTCCTGGCTGCTGCAGGGCCCAGACATAGTCTTCCCCTTTTGACCCAAACACCTAATTTCTATAGATTGCATACATGATCTTCCAGAGTCAGAAAAAAAAAAAACAGGCTTTGTACCACTCATTTCTTTTTCACAGACTCCAATGTGTTTTTAAAAATTTTCTCCTACTTTTTCAGCTGGGGCTGCACAAATTCAATTTCATTTATCTAAGTGAATGTCCACCTTTGGATCCATTTGTCTTGCACTTTGCAGTACAGTTTACAGATAGCTAGGCAGTTTTGTGTCTGCCACATCCAGTGCAACAATTTAGCCACTGGAACAAAAAATGCTGAACAAATTTGCTCTGATGAAAGTCTAAGTAAGTATGACTATGTTGCACTGAAGTTTATTTCAGACACATTTCCTCCTGTCATCTGTCCTTCCCTGTGCATTTTAGTTTAGCTTTGACAGATCTTATTAGCTGTTATTACAGAAATCATATTCATTTATGCTGAAATTTAGACTCTTGTTAGAGCTAGAGCTTCCCAGCACTAAGTATATAATACGACTAGCAATACTAAGGAAATTGCCTGCAAGCATAACACCAAACAACATTATTTTAAATGTAAAAACAGATTCAGATAGACCAGATAGACAGACAGATTCAGAGCTTTTAGAGGTGTGTTAACACTGGGTTAATCCTCTTGTGTGGCAACACAGTACATAAACCAGTCAATTTATTTTCCCTGGAAAAGCTCTCCTGAACCTACATTGCTTGACTTAGAGAGTGTTAGTAATGAATGTTCTTAATTTGAAATTGAAATACCTTTGATCATACAACAAAATGAGATCCTCGAAGATGAAAGAGCTCTCTGCTGCTAGATAACTGGCAGAGCCTGTAAAAATAATGATCACTTGCATTTAGCTACAGAAAAGACTCCAAGTTTGGAGCAAATGAATAATAATATCATCCATAAAGTTCACACAAATGCCTCTAATGATCTCTATAATTTCCAAAGTGAAGTATCGTTTGAGAAGGTGGAGACAGGTTGTCACAGAGGGTGGGTAGAAAGGACTCACCTCATCAAACTGTCCTCTGTTTGACTTGGTGGGTGCTTCAGAATCAACAGGACACAGGTGAAGGGAGGAGCAGAAAACCATAGTGGCTGCCCACAGGGGAATTAGGTCAATATGCTTACAGTTTTCATCTTCTCACTTGTTGATAATCTGAAAACGTTTGCTTTGTGATATACCAAGTATTATATGATATTAATGCATTTAGGCCTTCAAGTTGTGGACTTGCTATCAGCACAGCTGTCTGGAAAATGTCTCTGCCATTCTGCTTGTCAAACCTTCCCTCCTTGCATGCAATTACTTATTGCCCCTTAGTGAGGGGATCCTGTGAATGAGGCAGTGATGCTGGCTAGGAAATGAGGTATTTACTAGCTTAGTAAATAAGTGGGGCTGCCCTAGTCATGGGCTCCAGCTTATCCCAGCCACAAACTGGGTTCTCTCCACAGAAGGAGCAAAGCCACTCTGGTTTATCACAGCTAAGGAACCAATTACATCCTCATCCACCTCTTGCATGACTCACCCTGCCTTGGCCATCACACTTGTGTCTGCTGTGCCTCTGGGAAGTGTAGCCCAGCATGTGGGCTCTCACAAAGATGCTTTTGCTGTTTGCAGCAGTGCCGTGAACTGGAAGCTATTTACAATGAAGACATCTTCCTGTGTCAAATGAAACATTCACAGTTTCCCTCTCTTTTGCTGTTATTTCAGTAGAAAGTCCTCTCCAGACCTAGGGGAGCTGGATGCCATGCAGGTATTTGTGCTCACAGCAGGCTTTCATCACACCCTGCTCAATCCATTCCTCTTGTTTAGCCCTCCTCCAGCATTGCAATCTTCCATTTATGATACTTGTGTCCTCTTAGATGTCTAACACAGAACTTGCAGTTCATTAATATGGGCAAAAGGAGACCATTTGTGTCTTGCCCTTTGAGGACTACAGCTTTCTTTTGGTGTTATTTTGGCAATCCCTGGGGTCCTGTACCTTTCTAATGTACTAGAGGCTCCAACTTACAGCAGGATTTTGCAAGACTTATTTCTTGTATTCTTCTTGCACTCCTTTCAATACCCTGGAAATATGTGAAAATATAAGGATACACACACACTGTCTGAATATGTGAATATATACCCAATATAGCACGTATATACACATATGCCATGTGGTATACAATACAGTGTACTGAGAATACCCCAAATTAGATATTTCTGGGTGAGTAGCAGAAGGGATTTCCCCCCAGGAACTGAGCCCCAGTGCTGCTGAAGTCTTTGCCATCCCAGGGAAGCTCAGGCTAGATTTGCATGCAGGATCTTATGTACTGTAGGATTAAAGGCCTAATGACATATTTCATGTGCTATTGATATGAGATACTTTGGGCATTGACTTCCCTCTTACCCAACAATCCTTTAATTAGCAGCAGCAGCCCCCTCCTCTCATTAATATAGGCAATTGTGGCAAGTGAATCACAGATGTCTTAATGAATAATACATATAATTCCTGGTCTTGAATAGTTAAAAATAGATGGATGTGTTTTGTATTCCACAGGCATGAAGCAGGTAGATGATGACTGAATGCATCTGGGAATTCATCTCACCTAGTTCCAGCGAGATGTTTTATTCATGTGTAGTCAATGAGAAGGATGAGTAGTCAAGCTTGAGAGTCCATTAAAAGAACAAACGCAGATCGTGGAAGCTAAATTGGTTTGAGTTACTTTGTGTTTTTCCAGGCTGTGGCTACAATGAGTGGCTCTGACTGAAGTCAAAACTTGTGATCCTTCTGAGGAGCCTTTGGGACTGGAAGGCTGGTGACAGTGGGAGACGGAGAGTCCTTGCACATAACAAAAACTGGAAAGAGAGTAAGGCATGACTGCCTATGGTTGCCTGAAGCCATTAAATTTAAATGAAGTGTAAATAAAGTTAAACCTAAAGGATTAAAGAAGGTCAAGAACTGTCAATTCAATATTGGCAATAAAGCAGATGTGTTCATGCGGCGTCAGGTTTTGAAGCTATCTGTGAGGATCAGGAGTTACAGAAAATCCACACCAGCGGCAAGCACTGTTTCTCTTCTTTCTGGCTTTCATCTGATATTCAGTTGGAACCAGTCTGAGCTTTCCTGGCATGTCTGACAAATGTCCACTGTCACAGAGAGATGAACAGTGACTTCTGGGTAACATACTCTTCCACCCCCAGTGCAGGTGATCCTGCTCTGGCAGGGGGGTTGGACTAGATGATCTTCTAGGTCCCTTCCAACCCCTAACATCTGTGAATCTGTGAATCTGAGGTGCTGGGCCAGGTCTCCCTGGAATAGCCAGAGCTAGCAGAACATGAAGTTCCCCTTGACTGCCTTCAGCTGCCCTAATGTCAGACACACCCAGGGCTCAGTCTGGACATACCTGAGCAGGTGGTGGGTGCTCTAGGTATAGCTGCTGGTAGTTGCTCACATGTGACACCTGTGTAAATGCTGTGGTCTGTGAGTTGTGTTGCACCCAGGATGAGATTCAGCTGCTTACATAGAAGTAACCAATGCCACCTGAGATGCCGTAGCATGTCCTGACTGGCTTCTGGCTGTTGCTCCAAGAGACCACAGGCTTCTTGGAGGTCCTGTGCTGTATCTGCTGTCCTGGCAGAGATGTCTTAAATGCTCTAGACTATTTGAATTAGATATTTAGGTGTAGGTAGCTGACCCATTCCCTTCTATCTATGACAGTTCCTCTGGGATCCTTCCTCTGTGCTCTTTCAGGACATGATGCAAAGACAAGATGGGTGGCATCTGTGAGGTGAGTGCCATGTACAGACATAGGACTGACCCATAAAGAATCACCATCTCCATCTGAATAGAAGTTGTCACCCAGTTCACTTTTGGAATACAGACAGGGGGAACATTTGCCAGAAACTGCAGAGAAGCACAGCTTGAAAAGCAAGCATAGATTACATGTCAGGAATTTTTTAAGCTTTTCTATATCCATGATATACCAAAGGTCAGAGCTGGATCTTGCTGTAGGTTAATTCCTGTGTTAACTTGGTGTAGGAGTTTATTTTGAGAAAAGTTCAGGCAGATGGATGCATATTGTCATGTCTGCTTTAATGCTTACATTCAGATAGGCAGAGGAAAAAAAATCCCTTTCTGGTTTATACAAGGACCTGAAATATGTTTATTATATTACAGTTCTCCGTATGTTCTATTAGCAGTTAATAGTTTTTTCCTCTCTTACCCTTCTCAGAAAACTACAAACCCTAAATAAATGCCTGGACCAGGAGTCATCCCTTGTCATGACAGCTGACCCATATAGGAAACATAATTGGAATCACTTTACATTCGCCTGAGGAGGTAAGAAATTCAGAATATAATTAAAATGAATTAATCTGTTTGGTATTAACAGCACCAGATTTAGCTTTAACTGAAATAGGATGTTATGTCTCATCAGATAGACTTTAGGCTGTCTTAAATCAGCCACCTGTTGTGTTGAGTAAATGACTCTGTGAAATCCCCAGTAGGTTAGATGCTGTGCATAGCACACATTCTGATTAGGACACCCTCTAGGGATGAGGGACATGATTTTCATAGGAGTCAATATCCATACATCATCAAACTGGATGGAATTCCAGAGCAGGCTGTTTGGGAACTGGAGTACATTATGTGTGTGAGAAGAAGCTGAGGGAAAATTTGTGTAGCCTGGAAAAGAGGAGAGTGGGGGAACTCTTTGCAACCTTCTGCCTCTTGAAGGGGAAAGATGGTGGTGCACAGTCAAGAGGTAACAGTCATAGTTTGCAGCAAGAAAAACCTGTGCTTAGATATAAGGAAAAAAAAATGTTTACAATGGCTTTGCACTGGAACAGCTTACACAGAGGAGTTGTGTCATTTCCATACCTGAAGATTTGCATACCTCACTTGAACAAGGTCCTGAGCAGCATGACATAACTTTGATGTTGGCCCTGCTTTAAGCAAGCAGCTGGATTTGTTCACCTCAGGAGGTTCCTTCCAAAATTAATGTTTCTGTAACTTTATGAATTATGCACACCCACACATTTACACACACACTCAGTGAAATGGTTTACATACATCCTAAATTATTTCACTGTGTATTTGGTGTTACACAAGATGTCATGTGTATGCAGAATGACATCCTAAATGCCCACTTACCTGTATAACCAGCCATATCCTCATCATGAGTTTGCCATTCCCAGAGCCATGCCAGCTTGCAAATGGTCTCTAATCTTTCTGAGAAATTGCAGAAATATATATGAACATCTGCAGAGCAGATTTGATTCAGCTGAATGATAGCCTGTTGCCATCAGCAGTATCTAGCACTGCTCCCTAATAATCAGCCCAGGTCTTTCTCAGAAAATTCATTAATTATAAAATGTTTAGGTGAAACACATTAAAAAAAAATAATAAAAAAATAGTAACCTCTTCTTGCTGTTTGTTTTGAAAAATAGTTGAATATAAGAAGCAGAGTTCTATTTTCTTTGTTTTCCTTTAAATTATGGCTACAATATTCTAGTAGTTAAAGGCAGCTACAAAGAGGATGGAGTCTTTCTGTACACAAGGAGCTGCATGGAAGAAAGAAGGGGCAACAAGTACAAGTTTTACAGGTGGAGGTTTAACCTCTGTATGAAAAAGAAATTTTTGACAGTGAGAACAATCACTGACTGAAACAACTTCCCCAGGGATGTGGTTACATCCTCATCACTGGAGGTTTTCAGAATGGAATTGGACAGGGCACTAGATAATGTCACCTAAGCTTCTTTACCATGGAAGGTTGGATCACATATCTTTCAAGGTCCCTTCCAGCCTGGCCTGTTCCATGATTTTATATTCTACTAACTCAGAGGAAAGTAAGTCAGCAGAAGTGTGTACCTACTGTGGCTAAGGATACTAAAATACGTTCTTCATTTGAAGTAAAGTCTATTGAACACAGAATAATCTGACTTTCTTCTAGTGAGCAATATTCTATTGATCAAACACAAGATGGTTGATCCTCTTTGCTCACTGAATTTAGGAAAATAAAAAGATGAGGATCAGATGAGCAACTGTTGAGATGGAAATTGGTAACAGCAGGATGCTTGAATACAAAATCTCATTTTGATGTAGGTGATACAATTTCATTGGAATAAAAACTTCTTAAATACATTTCTATTCTCAGAAAGAAAGAACAATCAAATCAGAAAATTAATTCCAGCAAGATAATTTTCTTAGAGGGAATAATGTAATTATTGAATTTCTAGTTAAGAAATATAATTAATTTTTCAAGAAATGTTCTCACTCTAGGCTTTCTCTCCCAGCTTTATTTCAGCACTGTAGGTTCTTGTAGAAGAACATACCAAGATCTGGCTGCTGACTCCCATCTACATACTTAATGCTTCTTTCCTTTCTCAGCATCTGCAATATGCTCTGCTCACTCTTGCATGCTCAACCTTGCCCTGCATCTAGGCACACAAAATTGCTGCCACAACTAGAATTTTACTCCATGTTTTGATTTTGTTGCCCAACCATTTGCACCTGCCAAGGTGCAGAGGATTGAGGTGGGGCTGAGGCATTAGGCAGGGGGTCAGAACATAAGGTTAGGCATGCAGTTGGTGCTGCCAGGCTTGGCAGGACCTGGGTGAGGGCCAAAATCAAATCACAGCTCCTGCACAGGGGGCCATGCCCCAGTTCCTGCAGTTTTTTCTCAGACATAAAGAACATTTTTGCCCACAAGTTCAAGATCTTTTCTGGCCTACCTCACTTTTGTATAATCTTTTATTGTGAATTAAGCTGATTTAGATGTGGTGCTGGGGAACATGGTTTAGGGACCCTGGCAGTGTAGGGTTAATGGCTGGACTTGATGATCTTAAAGGTCTCTTCCAGCCAAATCATTCTATGATTCTATTATTTTCATATCTGAGCCTCTATAATTCAGTTATCATTATTGGCTTTTTTTACTATGATATTTTCAAACAATATTATTTCCTTTCACACACACAACTTTCCAGACGTGGGATGCTCTCACTGTATCAAAGCACACCATGCTACCTTAGAAATCCCTTGTCAATTCTCTATTGTGTCCTGAACTGCAAAAATTCTTGATGGATTTTAGACTACTACTGTGCTAGTATCACTGCCTGATATGCTGACCAATATTGACTTATTTTATCTTAGTATTCTCCAGACTGTCTACATTTCTATATTATCACTTGTCTCCCATTACAAAGTCCTTGGGCTCTTTCCTATCTTTGTTTGTATAGCATTTATCACAGTAGAGTCCTCCTTCGTGATCAGCATGCTTAAACTCTTGGGCTGTATAAAGAATAATATATTTTTTTGGAAATGCTAGTAAAGCAGCTCTTTGAATGAAAGCAAAGCATGAAATACAGGCAAGTCATTCTCAGTGATCCAGCTCCAACTGTCAGCTTTCCCATTTCAAACAGGTAATGCTCAGGTGTGGGTTATATGTTTGTGAGTCTTCAAAGCAGCATGACTGTGGAGATTTATACACCTTACTCTTACATATCCTCCAGGCTGATGATCATGGAGCAGTAGCTGAAAACATTGATAGCACCTGGGAATCCCAGCTGAGATTGGGTCAAGTGTCAAATAGATACAGTGACTGAAATCTTGGTGTCTGCAAGTCAAAAAATTTATCTTTGAGCAAAGCCAAGTTTTCACATATAGAAATTAAATCCAACACTGTCATGAAAAATTGCAGAAGAGAAGGGATGAATTAGTTAAGGTGTGATGAAGAGAGGATTATACCAGCTACCCTTTTGGAACCTAATTATAAAAACTACATTTTTGAATACTTTGTGCCAAGGAGGGCCCAGGAGCCAGGCTAAAGATTGTAGTAAAGGAAGAAAATATGTTTAAGTTTTAAAGTGTTTAAAAGTTGAGTGAAACCAAAGCCTCAGTTTCCAAATGTTTAGGACTTTGTATGCCTAAATTCCATGCAACTCTTGGAGAGTTTGGAGCATGGGAACTTTTAAAAATCTTGTTCAGCACCTACTTAAAAAAACTCAACACTTTGCTAGACAACTGACCAGGACTGCATGTTCATTGGGTGTGGAGTATTAGGCTGGAAAACAGATGCTGGTGCTCTTGTTTTTGGATGGGTGATAGGTCCAGTCCTGGCTGCATTAGCCCACTATATTAATTGGATGAGAATTCTGTCCTGAAGATAATACACTCTTCATTTTACTGTTCCTTGTGTCATAAAATCTAGATGCAGGCTGAAGCAGAACAGTAGAATAATGAGACCTTTGTTGTTAAAGGTAATTTCATACTTTCCCATGTAAGAAAATTGCTCTCTTTGGGCTTTCTTCTCATTTTATACTCTTTAAAACTAGTATTTATTATATTATCTAGTTTAAAGACACTAAAAGATGATGTGTTTGATTAAAGAGGTGATGCAGATTTTAGAGGAAGGCAGAGCTGAGGCAGAGCAGCCATCATCTGTGTTCACAGGTACAAACATAAACCCAGCCTGAGCTAGGAATGAACAGACAGACATGAGACTCAACCTCCAATTGAGGTTTTATTTGGAAATCTTTTCTCAGCTGCATAGGAGGTCACCCACAGCTCTGTAACCTGCTTGCACTGCAGCCAAGGTGCTGCTGTTAATCAGAAAGACATCACCTTACAAATCACATCCCATTGTAAACTTGGACAGCACAGTGTATATGTAGCAAGAAGCAGATAGCCATAAATGATATCCAAGCTCAGTACATCTCACTGACGAGATACCTTTGGGAGAACCTGTTGTAGTGGAGATCTATGTTAAAGTCAGGAAACTATAAAGAAGACATACAGTCACTTATTTTTCTGTAGATCACTGCAATAAAATGTAGAGATTGGTAAATGTGACATAAGTGTGTGTGCTATGAAACTAAGAAACATTTAGTTTTCTCTGTTCTGCACTTTTATATTTTCTAGTTCTGAAACAATTTGAGGTAGCCAACATGTCACCATTTGGCTGTGCTAAATTATTAGTGGAGACTTGAGTCTTGCCTTTGAGGTTTTCCTTTTTGTTATTTGGACAGAGATGGATGTTTCTTTGAGAATGCAAAAATATACTGGCAAGAATGAACATTCTCACTGCAAAGTGAGTTTTGATTGCATGTTGGCAATGATGCAGATGTGAAAGGCACATGTGACACAGAGAAAGATCTGATAAATACATAATCACTTGGAGCACTGTGGCTGTGCCTTGGAGGTCATGCCAATAGATTCACCTCCATTGTTGCACAAGACTTTTCATCAATCACTATATTACACAAACTGCAGTAGTAGTAAGTTCTATTAATACCCACTCATTTATTTATATGGCTTAAACTTTTATTCCCCCAGCTGAGACTCACAGGTACCCCAAAAGTACTATGTAGATGTCATGATAATGCAGGATTCTCTTATTGTGGTAGACCATGCCCTTGCAGGGAGAGACTATCTAGACTTTAAACAGAGTAGTTGTGTTCTGTCAGCTAGGCAGAAAAAAAGCCACAGATCACAGGTAAAAGAAAAACTCCTTATCTTGTTGAAAACTGATCCAAAGAAATAATCTCACAGATGCACACTGAAAACTTTACTGGTGCTTAAAACTTTGAGTTTGCTGGTACAAAGCTAAGGTGGCTGGATGGGATCTGACACCTCATTATCTTAACATAATGTCACATTATTCTAGTGTACAATCTGTTGTTGTTAAGATGTCACTTCAAGATGTGAGTTGATTTTTTTGTTTTGTTTTGTTTTTTTAATAATGCTGCAGTTGCAGATGCTAATGGTAAATTAGCACCACAGGGTCACAAAAACTGCTCATACAGACAAACAAAATGTAAAAGTATATCAAGCAGTCTCCAAATTGGTACAAAATTATCTGATGTTAGCTGGTGTCATAACATTGACAACCTGTTGGACAGCTAAGCAGCTAATGCTGTATAACAGACTGACTATGTGTGTCATCAAGAGGAAGAAGTTGATTTATTCTAATTAGCATTGCAAGAAAAAAACAGAAAGCAGAAGCAGCATCTTTAAAGGCAACTTTAAAGGTGGTCTTTTGGTGCATATTCAATATTGTGCAAACCCTGTCTTAAAATTATTATTATAAAAGTTTTCTACTTATAGTAAGAAATTAGGATTTATAGTTGATTTATAATTATGATTTATGATTCATAATGTCAAATGAGTGTATGTCTGAACTCTTAATCTTTTTAGCTATTAGATGGGGAAGTTTTTCTAATACACAATATTGATTGGTGTTGTCTATTTGATGATTAACTCCTGAAATCAATTTGAAGCTAACTTACTGCAAATTGGTTTGGAAAGTAGATCAAAGAAGGATTTCAGAATTACTTTATTCTTTTTTTTCTGTCATGCCTGTCCAGTAATCTAAATAAAGAGGATTTCAGAAGATGAGGGTGATTAAAAGTGGATCATTTGTAAGATACTACACAATATTCACATCTAATAGACAGAAACAGTTTGATTTTACATCTTTTTTGGACTCTAAGGAGCAGATCAGTTTTCATCACAGCTTCTATGTGTAACAAAAAGATAGAGACTACATTTCACAGTAAGAAAGTGTGATGCATCTAATTTGTGAGGTACAATTAAAAAAAAAGAGGGAACACAAAAAAAAAAGCTTTTAAAGAAGAAAAACTCCTCTTGAAAAAAACAATGGTCTCAAACTGAGGATCTGAGTATTAGTGCTGTAGTACCTATCCCTGTGTAGAAAAGCTAATTTGTGGGACTTTTTTTTTTTCTTCTTCTGAAGAGTAGGAGTTAAAAGTAGTGATAATCGTGATTAAAAATGCAATAGGTACTAATGACATTACACAATTTGAGAAGAGTAGGGGTTTTCCAGAGAAAAGTGCATTAGAATAATTCACTGTCTGTAATTATACATATCATTTTCCTAACGTGGTGCTCTCGCCAACACCATAACTCCCTTATGCACTGATGCTCTTAATGAATGTACCTATTGCACACAGAAACCATCACTTTGATGCTGAGCCCCATGAAATTGGCTTGATAACTTAGCTCTGAGTGGCTTGAATAATCTTGAAAGAAAGAGGAGGTTCATGCCTTGGTGTGCTTAAAAGGAGGCCTGCTGTCAATCTAAAGTTTGGCATGGGGTGTGGCAAGCCAGGAGCACACTGGAGGTTGATAAATCTGTTTGCATTTCAGATGACACTTATATATAAAAGGATCACCTAGAAATAGTTTATGGAGGGTTAATTAATGTTACCAGCATGTTACAGACATAAATAGATAGATAGATACATACACCATGACAGAAGGCAGTAGGTGGGGATGAGCTATTGTTTGAGGCAGCCTGTTCACCTGATGAATTTATTCCAGCTGTATACAGCAATTTATTAAAATACCTATTAATAATGTAGATAGATGTACACTAAATTTATATACCATAGGGGACTACAGTATTCCCAGCAGAAGTTTGGGTGTATGTTTGGATCACCTCAGTGTGAGCTGGGAGTAAAAGTTGGGTCCCCTGACAGGGGTGCCAGGGCTTCTGCTGTAAAAGCAGAGGACTAGTGCAGGTGTCTTACTGGAGAAATGGGCCATAAGAGCCCAGCTGCATGAACACAAATATCTTTCAGTGCCTTGTCTGTAGTGAGGATGTGGATGAGCACTGGCTTCTGGTCTCTGGACTGGTGCAGTGTTTTAGCCAACAAAACTTCATGGTCAATTTATGGAACTATGACTGGAGGGACAGTTCTTCACCTCTCTGACTGACCCCAGTGATCTGCAAAGTGGTACAACAGGAGAGGGGGAGTATGCACTCAATCCAGAATAGTCCTTGGCTTCCTTGTCCTTTGCAGAGGGTGGGGACAAAACCAAATCCAGCTTTTCTAGTGTACAAAGAGACACCTTACCAGAAAAGGCCATTTATAAAAGACAAACACTTGTCTCCTCAAAAAGCAGAGCAAAATCTAACTCATTTTTTCACTGGCTTTGGGAGACATTTTGAGTCAGGGCTTACTGATTTCATCTCTGTACCTCCACACTAGAGGAGATTGGTATTTCAAAGTATTTTCAGCCACATCTTAAAGATGAACACAATGCAACCCTCCCTGCCCACTGTGCTGCTCTGGATCTCCATCCTGCAGTAGCCACAGTACCAGGTCAGCAATAGTGATGCTTGACATGAAATTACCTGTCAAGATCAAATCCAATTCCCTTTGTCTCAACGTATACTTACTTCCTACATGTCACGATGTCCTGGCAACTACAGGGCAAGTTGTGATGAACACGTGTGTGAAGGGGTCAGAGAGGGAAGGGTAATAAAGACAGAGATCTTTACCTACAGATCATATCTACTCTCCCAGGACACAGCAGCTCCCAGTTCTCTGGTTTCTCAACAAAGCTGAGGTGAAAGTGTTTAGAAATGTTCTTTACAACTGAACAGGCAGTAACTGGAAGAGTATATTTTTAAATTAAGAAGATAATTTTACTCTTTCACAGCAGGTTTCTTCTGAATATTGCTAAAAGTACTCCTGTGATGTCTACCTACATAATTAACCTCTTGCCCACTTCAGTCTCCCTTTTACAAGCCTGCATCTGCTGCTGATACACATGGGTAGGATTAATCCCATTAAAAATATTATGCTAATTAGATTTTGCCATTGACCTCTCATTTTCACACAGACTGTGGCTTGAAAAAATCTTTTTCACTTATTACATGATAATTCTTCTTCTTAGTGATGGCCGAGTTTTTCCTTTCAACAAACCAGATGATAAGTTTTCTCTGCTTTCTCTGGGATACACTTTGGTTCCCTGCTCTAAGGGAGGCTCCAATCTGTTTCATTCTTTCCTGAGGATTACAGAAAGGCTGGAGACAAGATTTTCCTCAGACTGCGTTTTCTGTGTGCTGCTCTGTTAGAGACAAATGCAATGAGAACAAATCCAAGTCACAAATGCAACTGGCATCAAACTGACCTGTCTTCTGTGAGTCTCCTGCCCCCTTCTCTTATCACTGGGGCATCTCTAAGGCTTATGTGAATGGACTTCTTCCTGGAAGAAACTTATAGCTGCATCTACAATCTAGGCTTGGGTTTACAATAGTAATTTACAGGAGGAATTGTAGAAAAAGACCACTGGCACAGGAAAAAAATCAGAGGCTGGAGAGAATAAAAGAGGGAGTTTACTATTTCTTTGCTTCTAAAATAGAACCATAGAATTATTTTGCTGAAGACCTTTAAGAACAAACATTAAATNATAATCTTGAAAGAAAGAGGAGGTTCATGCCTTGGTGTGCTTAAAAGGAGGCCTGCTGTCAATCTAAAGTTTGGCATGGGGTGTGGCAAGCCAGGAGCACACTGGAGGTTGATAAATCTGTTTGCATTTCAGATGACACTTATATATAAAAGGATCACCTAGAAATAGTTTATGGAGGGTTAATTAATGTTACCAGCATGTTACAGACATAAATAGATAGATAGATACATACACCATGACAGAAGGCAGGTTCAGCCATGCCTGCAGGATGAGAAGAGGTGCCTCTGATGGGGACAGGGCCAGGTTATCCCTGCTGAGAGGCTTCTGTGGGAGCCACCTCTCATTCTCACCTTCATCCACAAGCTACTTTTTTGGAACAGCTGAAGTGCTGTGGAAAGAAGTCTAGAAAAAAAAAAAAAAGCTAAATGCT
>VYZU01001877.1:0-18053 GCA_013401355.1 Ceyx cyanopectus | reverse complement strand
AAAAGCTTCAGATGCAACTTTATAATATCACCTTCTTTTTCCAGCAGAGGGGAGCTGATCTAGGAGTGTTTCTCCTGGAAAAAGACATGCATATTTCATAGTCAGGTCTAAACACTGGGAACTTGATTCTGATTTTGTTTATGCCTGTGTAAATCAAAAGGAGGCTACAAGGCAAGCCACTGTCAGTACATATTAGAAATTATATCTCTAACCTTCCTTGTTGCCCTAATTTTTCCAAGGGAAAAAGAATAAACCTGCCAGAAAAATGTGTCACTTTCTCTCTGACTTCTCCCTGCTGCCCTCCAGCTGTGAGTGGGAAGTGTCCCAAATAAGATGAGGCCCAGACAGGTATACAGCTATTCTGTGCTCCAAAAATCAGATACTTACAGGTTAGAAAATGAGAACTATTTTATTCCACACTTGTTTTCTAGACAACAGTTTTGTAAGTATAAATATATTATTCCCTGCAAAGAAATCTTCATGCCTTATATGAAAACTCTACATAATATGGGCAGGCAGGCAATGTGGTCACCAGTTATGTTTAGAATTAGTACATGAGAAGTACATAACATCTGTCATGAAGTTTTGCTCCAAAAATGTAGAGCTGATATTTATTTTGACAAGTGTATTTCTTCTATTTCAGGATAATATGACACTCAATCCCCACTTTCACTGAGGCATACCTTGGTTTGGCAAAGTAAGTAAACACATAAAAAAATTAAAAAACAAATATAAGTAAGCAAGATTTAGCTTTCAACATCATTAATTCCTTAAGTCTCATTTGGGGTAAAACATCCATGCTCTGAAAGTTGAATTGGAGCTTCTTTATTTTCCTATGGTTGCTGTGGACAAAGTGATGCTATCCAAATAACACTACACAGCAAGTGAGCTGCAGGCTTCACAACCCCCTGAAACTCAGAGTTCCTCTGGGACTGTTCTGCCAGATGTGTATAGTCTTTTCACAGTCCAGAGAGGAGTTTCCATCAACCCTCATCTGCTCACTGACCTTCACAATCCTGCTGACATTAAACTTTGCTGCTCTGCAGCGCTTTGTGGACACTGGGGTCTTTTCTGATTCAGATAGTTGTATTGCTTTTTCAGTTTAATCCCCTCACACACCAGCCTTTCATTTCTGCCCCTGAGTGCTGTTTTTTACAAAGCTTGAATATGAAAATTCTATCATTTGCAGCCTATAAACCTTTGCTGAAAAAACTCGTATTTTCATTCCTGCTCATCTTTGTCCCACAAGTGCTATTTGTTTATCCCCTCTACACATAAAAAGGCTCTTTTCTTTCCAAATATTTTTTTTTCTGTAGCTGAAAGGACAGGAAGAGAACTGAAGAGTATTACTGAAAACTTTATAGTAACTACCAAATAGCAGAGTTAGCAGCTTTACCTACTGGCGATGATCCAGATTTATAATGTGCACATGTGCAATTCACATTTGCACTAAAAACTAATTTCCTACTGAAGCCATTGAAGAAAGATACTGTAAAGAGCCCAATCCTCAGAAAATCTAAGAAGCCCATACTGAGGGACCATTGACCTCCCAAGACTGTAATCAGAGCTGAGAGTGCTGAGCAGCTTTCAGAGGAATCTCAGTACCATCCAGCACTAAGCTCCAAATGTTAACCACTACTGTAAAAATAGTTCCCATTTTTTTCAACCTTCACAAGTTTTCTGGGATTACCTCCCTCTGAACAGGCAAGTTCCTGCAGCTACAACTCTTGGTTGTTGCAGAAAGATGATTCTCCTGGATGCTGCAAGAAGTGTCCAAACGAAGTGAACAGAGCTGGGGCTTTTGTATCTGCAGAAGTTCTTAGAGACCAGCTCAGCCTTTTGGAGGCCATTGGATGTTCTTCCTTACTTGCTCTCTGATACTCTTGACTCATTCTGTGTCAACCAGTATGACACAAGAAGGGATGAGCTCCTGAAGATGAGCCTCTGACTGCCACCATCCATGGAGGATTTCAAAGCTCTGAGCAGTTTGTCTTAGAGAATTAATGCAACAATACAAAATTAAGTTAGTAGAATGCCTGTCTTATGTTCTCAGAGTTGCTATGAGAAATACGTGCCCCTGCAAAAGTACCTGGCAAAGCCAAAGCCAAATCTTAAGCAACTGTGTTTATATCCATGGCATAAATCAGAGGAGCTTACAGGGAGTGTGAACTAAAATCGATGTAAATGATGAAACTCTATTTTCAATATAAAATAGAATCTAAGTAATAGATAACATTTAAAACAGAGGTGAGAATGCCAAAAGGAAGAAGAATGAAAACTTCACAGCCAAAAATGAAATGGGATCCTTTTCATGTCATGCCTCTTTAGAGCACAATCACTGTAGTTCTTAACTGTTAAGATAATAAAAGACTTTTTTCCATTAAGCTTTAGGCTCCCCATCAGCATATGGCTTTAGGCTTTGTGTCTTCTCTGTGCTAAACCATTTACTATCTCAAAGTGAAGAATTTCTGCCTTTGTCATGTCCATAGATGAGATTAACATTTTATACACTTAATTAATCCTTGTGATGATTCATGTGCATGGGGGTCATACTCTAAGACAAGTCAGACCTCTAAAAATACTTGACCTCCAGATGGCTGTGCTGACTGTTCTAGCTAAGAGCAGGGTTTGGAAACACCATCTTTCTGTTCATAGCACTGTAGCACAGATATTCAAACTATTCTTGTAAAAGACATGCTTAACAGCATGCTGACTATACATAAAAAAGGTCATTTGGGCAAGGATTTTGATTAGCCTGAGATTTAGCTGAAAGTCTGGCACCATTGCACTTTCCTTATGAAAGAGCCTTTGGGGACTGAAAATAAGGTATAACCACAGTGNGTTCCTCTGGGACTGTTCTGCCAGATGTGTATAGTCTTTTCACAGTCCAGAGAGGAGTTTCCATCAACCCTCATCTGCTCACTGACCTTCACAATCCTGCTGACATTAAACTTTGCTGCTCTGCAGCGCTTTGTGGACACTGGGGTCTTTTCTGATTCAGATAGTTGTATTGCTTTTTCAGTTTAATCCCCTCACACACCAGCCTTTCATTTCTGCCCCTGAGTGCTGTTTTTTACAAAGCTTGAATATGAAAATTCTATCATTTGCAGCCTATAAACCTTTGCTGAAAAAACTCGTATTTTCATTCCTGCTCATCTTTGTCCCACAAGTGCTATTTGTTTATCCCCTCTACACATAAAAAGGCTCTTTTCTTTCCAAATATTTTTTTTTCTGTAGCTGAAAGGACAGGAAGAGAACTGAAGAGTATTACTGAAAACTTTATAGTAACTACCAAATAGCAGAGTTAGCAGCTTTACCTACTGGCGATGATCCAGATTTATAATGTGCACATGTGCAATTCACATTTGCACTAAAAACTAATTTCCTACTGAAGCCATTGAAGAAAGATACTGTAAAGAGCCCAATCCTCAGAAAATCTAAGAAGCCCATACTGAGGGACCATTGACCTCCCAAGACTGTAATCAGAGCTGAGAGTGCTGAGCAGCTTTCAGAGGAATCTCAGTACCATCCAGCACTAAGCTCCAAATGTTAACCACTACTGTAAAAATAGTTCCCATTTTTTTCAACCTTCACAAGTTTTCTGGGATTACCTCCCTCTGAACAGGCAAGTTCCTGCAGCTACAACTCTTGGTTGTTGCAGAAAGATGATTCTCCTGGATGCTGCAAGAAGTGTCCAAACGAAGTGAACAGAGCTGGGGCTTTTGTATCTGCAGAAGTTCTTAGAGACCAGCTCAGCCTTTTGGAGGCCATTGGATGTTCTTCCTTACTTGCTCTCTGATACTCTTGACTCATTCTGTGTCAACCAGTATGACACAAGAAGGGATGAGCTCCTGAAGATGAGCCTCTGACTGCCACCATCCATGGAGGATTTCAAAGCTCTGAGCAGTTTGTCTTAGAGAATTAATGCAACAATACAAAATTAAGTTAGTAGAATGCCTGTCTTATGTTCTCAGAGTTGCTATGAGAAATACGTGCCCCTGCAAAAGTACCTGGCAAAGCCAAAGCCAAATCTTAAGCAACTGTGTTTATATCCATGGCATAAATCAGAGGAGCTTACAGGGAGTGTGAACTAAAATCGATGTAAATGATGAAACTCTATTTTCAATATAAAATAGAATCTAAGTAATAGATAACATTTAAAACAGAGGTGAGAATGCCAAAAGGAAGAAGAATGAAAACTTCACAGCCAAAAATGAAATGGGATCCTTTTCATGTCATGCCTCTTTAGAGCACAATCACTGTAGTTCTTAACTGTTAAGATAATAAAAGACTTTTTTCCATTAAGCTTTAGGCTCCCCATCAGCATATGGCTTTAGGCTTTGTGTCTTCTCTGTGCTAAACCATTTACTATCTCAAAGTGAAGAATTTCTGCCTTTGTCATGTCCATAGATGAGATTAACATTTTATACACTTAATTAATCCTTGTGATGATTCATGTGCATGGGGGTCATACTCTAAGACAAGTCAGGCCTCTAAAAATACTTGACCTCCAGATGGCTGTGCTGACTGTTCTAGCTAAGAGCAGGGTTTGGAAACACCATCTTTCTGTTCATAGCACTGTAGCACAGATATTCAAACTATTCTTGTAAAAGACATGCTTAACAGCATGCTGACTATACATAAAAAAGGTCATTTGGGCAAGGATTTTGATTAGCCTGAGATTTAGCTGAAAGTCTGGCACCATTGCACTTTCCTTATGAAAGAGCCTTTGGGGACTAAAAATAAGGTATAACCACAGTGCTGCAGACAATAAGCTTGTTGTCAGAAGACATCCTACATAGGGAGAGCATGGGTGCACACTGCTGGTTGCATGGGACTACACTCCAGGGTGGCCAAGATCTGTGGAAGAGGTGCTAAGGAAATTCTACAACCAAATAGAGATGTGTCAAGAGAAGATTAACCTTGAATCTAATCACTATTTAGCTATGCTTGGGTTCAGCTCCAGACTTGATTTTTTTAAAGCTTCTAGTTCTCTAAGAGGAGTAAATTTTCTTCGCAGATCTGAGTGACTTCTCCTCCTGTCCTTTCTACCCATCACACAAAAATTGGGTCTCTCTTTGAGTCTGAGTACTGCTATTTTGATTTATTGGGCTTACCACTACAGTACTGCAAATATATTCTATAACAGCCACCCAGAACTCCCTGTCATGGGGATATTTCCAGATATTATAAATAAGATTCTTTTCACTTAATTGCATCCACTTAAAAGTTAAGTCTGTAATTTAAGTTAGCTTTCTATCCTGAATGAGATCCATCCCCGGTATATAAAACAGGTGAGATGGCTTATTTTTGGCAAGTAGTTATCTTTTTTTTTTTAACTATGGAGAGAATTTAAAGGATTAGATGAGATTATGTGCCAGATTTAGGAAGCTAATATGAAAGGAAATAGATATTACCCTAAGAGCTTTCTATCTGCATAAGAAATTAAATGCTGTGCACTGCACACAGTGTACAATGAAACTAAGTCTGCTGGCTTTACTCAGAGATAAAATGTACAGCTATTTTCCAGCCTCTTGGATTACTTAGGAAATACTTAGTCATCCCAGGAAGTCTGTTAATCAGATGCATAAAGGATCAGATTCTTACCTGGTGTAAATGGGAATAATTTCACTGATTTCAAAATTGGGCTCAATATCAGAAAGAATGTACCACAGGCCATTAACTCCTCCTGAGACTATTGAAAAGGAATTCATCAGCTCAGAATAGATGTAGGAAGTTTAATATCTTCCACAATGGTCTGTCTGATGTATTTCCTCATAACGCCTGTCAACGATGGCAAAAAAAAAAAAAAAAGGGAAAAAAAATCACAAAGGTCAAAAGCTGTTCTCTCAAATCCCATCTGCATTGCAGTTTCAATAGATGTTGCTGTTAAAAGTGCTGGATTCTACGTTGCTTGAAGCGTTTAAATTAAATCTGAATAGCTTTCTGAAAAGATATGCTATAGATCAAAGAGTCACGGTGAGCCTGGAGCAAAAATGAGAGGGTTTCTATGGGCTGTATTACATTAGAGTTCAGAATAGATGATCTTAATGCTCTCTCCTCACCTGAACACATGAATGCAGCCTCATTTAGCTAAACAGTGCCTCACTGCCATAGGTATGCTGATTGCATGATCTATAAAAATACATCTAATTTAAGACACTGGCCTTTGAGCTCAGCGAGTCCTCCTGAGTCACATAAACCAGTCTCTTGTTATTGCAAACATCATATTATATCCTTTTTTATCAACATCCATTTTAGAAGTTTGTTTTCTTCACTTCCTCTACTCCCATTTCCATACTGGTTAGGAAAGCTCTTCTAATTTCCATTCTGAATTTGTACATGGCCAGTTTACATTTATACAGTTTATTTCTGTCTTTTCTGACAACCCCATCTTTTAGCTCAAATAGCTATTTTTTCTCCGTGACACCTTCATGAACCCAAAGTCTGCTTTGCTAAAAAGATGCCACATTTTTCTCATTTCTTCCAGCAAGGTGCTTGCCATTCCCCTGCTGAACAGGTGCTGTTCTGTTTCGGGTCATCTTTCCTGAATAAAGGAGCCCCATGTAAGACATGGAGTTCCAGATGAGGTCTGAAAAATAGACATCCCTCTTTCTACAGGCAATTGTGCTGTCTGTCTTGGCTGTATCACCCTAGTAGTGCATATTTATCATGGTTAATAATATTCTCAAGTTCCTCTCCTCAGCTGATTGTACCCAGTTAGTTTCTGGCTTATAACAAAAGTTTGCTTCTCATCCCTGTCCAAGGGAAATGTTTGACATGGTGTTTCACAGAAATGCATCCTCCAGTCCTCAAGACATTTTTTCTGTCTATCTTGGTCATTCATGTCTTGATCATCTCTCAGACCTTTGTGTCACTAGCATTTCCCATCAGTGCTCCTCTATTTTCCATGCTGCAGTGAAAATGTAATAAATAAAAGCCCAACTCTGTTCCTTTGATGTTCCTGCTCTGCTCCTCTCTAAGCTAACTTCCTATTATGCCAGCACCTTCCATTTCAGCACTACCTGATGAAACCTCTAATTTAGGCATCTCCTTAGACACCATAAAATGCTTTTGTTAAAAATCTGCAAATGCTGTGTTGTTTGTGAAGCTTTTTCTTTACTATATCTATTAGATCCATCTGTATTCCCTCACCAGTTGACTCTACAGCCTATTGATGTCTTCTTGGAGCTCTGATATACTCAATTCTTGTACATCTCTAATCAGATATACATGCTATATTGATGTGTTTTCCCTGACTAGCTCTACTGATTCCACAATTCTTTGGATTTGTTCTCCTAGCCATCATTGTCTTCTCCGAATAGTCCCTGCTTTTAGAGACAAAAATAAATTATTTTTTTTAAGAAAATGAAAAAACAAAGCTGTATAAAGTTAGCCTGTCACTACTTTCTATTTGCTTCTGCAATAATTTAATTTCGGTTACTGGAATGTAACATCTGGCTGAGATCTCTCAGCATCAAACTAGGCTTTCATAACCAACTATTGTGTTTCCAGGCAATGTGTCTCCCAAATTATGACAACATACCAATACAGACATAAAATGTGTTTATGAGTCTACAACTGCTGTGGAGGATGTGAGATCATTGTGCTGAATGCTTCGACCACATTAGGTTTGTTTGGGCACCATTGCACATTTCACAAGAAAACTTTAAGGTAGTCAAAAAGCAAACGGAGTGTCCTCTGTGCACAGAGGAATCCCCTGCATCCACCAAATAACTAGTCTGGCACCAGCTCTAGTTACAGAAAGCCTTTTGAGGCATGGCCAAGCAATAGTGACCCTGACTGCTGGAATACCACAACACTCAAAGCAGGCTGTTGCAACCCTGACACTTCTCCAAACCAAATGCTCCAGCATCAGGAGTGAAGAAGAAAACAGGAAAACAGAAACAGGGCAGAGATGGCAAAGAAAATACATGGGAAATGATGGGAAGGAAGAATTCTGTGGGCTACTGTGGATTGTGTTACAGAGTAAACTATTAACAACAGAGATAAGAGACAGACAAACCAAAACCCACCTGAGCTTCTTCACAGTTGAAGCAATAAAATGCAGCTTTGGATACACATTCACACCCCTCCATTTGTGAGTCATCTAACCTCAGATTAAACAAAAGAAAGCCTAGTTTGAAACTGCACCCAGCCTTTCTCCTCCTCTATTCTGTTAATAAATAATTCTCGTAGATAATAACTGGTATGTGGAGCTCATGCAATGATGGAGACTTCACTCACACCTACATTACACATTAGCTATAAACACACCTCGAAAGATGATAAGAATGTGTGTGTGTGATGATGTGTAACTGTTGGTGCCTGGTACATTACTGATTAAGCTCAAATGTGGTGTGTACGTTTGCTGGAGAAACAGGAAGGAGAAAGAACACTCCAGCAAACAACATTTTCTTCTAGTAAACTCTTTTTTTTTTCTTTCATTATGCGCCCAGCTTCTTTATTAAGGTGCAAATGATATTTTAGCAAGTTTTAGTAAGATAATATTGTCCCAGGAATTATAAACTAAACATAAATTTTTCATAATGCTTTAAGTCTTCCCCACCTTTTAATTCATTTTTTGGAGGCTTTTTGTCTGTTGATTATTTCTTACTCCTCAGTGTGTAAATAACATCTTTCTACTGCTGGCAGCTGTTTTTACGTTACTTCAGACTTTGGCCCCTAAAAGTCTCTTGCACCTGTGCTATTTTCAGAGCCCTGCTGAACCCCCCAGCAACCAGCTCTGTGCCCAGAACATTGCTTGGAAAGGTTCATTTCTCCCCAGGCTGCTTGAGCAGCCGGGAACAATAAACCCCACTTCTTGCTCAGGACTGCACAGAGACTCCTCCTAAACACACAAAAATAGCAAATAATTGATGAGGAAAATATTTTTATTCATAAGCAAACAAACAAAACTTACAGGTTTAGAATGCCCAAAAAGATTCAGTGGGGTATATTGTTTTCTATTAAAATTAATTACAGTACAACCACAGAAAACAAAACAAAGCAAAACAACAAAACAAACAACAAACCAACATTCTCTTTATTTTGAGATCTTAGACAAGAATTACTTAGCTTTTATTGTCTCCACTTTTATGACAAGATTATTATGCCAATGTTAATTAGATGTGCTTAACAACACACAAAAGTAACCCCAAGCAGGACTTTTACTAAACTAAACTTTATATAAAAGTTTAGGGCTGCAAAATTGCACAAACAAAGAGGATGTAAAAGTGACTCTGTAAAAGTGACAGCCATTCATAAAATATAGTACACAAGGTTGTTGGAAAGAGCTAAAGAGAAAGACCTTTGTATTCCAAGACAAATTTACAGAGTCAGAAATTAAGAAAGGAGGAGTGAAAGGTAAGAAAATGCAGAACAGACCATATTAATTATTTTGTTCAGGGACAAAAATGTAACAAAAGAAGGGAAATGAAAAGCAGCATTTTGCCAGGAAAGCCATCATATGAGATTTTAGATGCAGTTGTTCATAGAAATTGGCAGGAAAGGGACTTCTACATCCATAACACCAAGTCAGAGGTGAATGGAGCAACCACTGTTTTAATCTTATACTTCTGGGACAACATTTGTAAATAGAGACATGGGAGAGGCACATGCCAGGCCAAAATGAGATGAGGAAAAACATATGAGAAACTATAAATCAGCTTCTTAGGAAAAAGTAAAAATAGCTGAATTCCTTCCACCTCCTCAGGTAGTACTGTAGCTTAGACTCAAATAGCAGGATTATAAATTGGTAGCTGCAACTGTTCTTGTTGTTTACAGGCCAGCAGTAAATGCCTCACAGAATATATGTGTAGTTTGTACCTGAGATTTTCTCAAAAGCTGGAAACGTTACTTTCTACAAATGCAGCAGAATCCCAAGGCAAATCCTGGATGCTAGGAGATATCTGGCAGCATGGTAGATGGATGTAACTGGAAGGAAATAAAGCCACATTTATCCATGCAAAGTATTCATACCCTACCCATCAATGGCAGGGACTGCTGTGCACTGAGGTGGGAGCAGGCATATCCAGAATACTCCATGGCTAAGACTAAATGCATCAATTATAAAAGCAGAGTGAGATCCTCTTCAGAAAGGACATAGATCTCTCTCTCACATACACACATACCCACACCTTTCTGTCCTCTTTGTGAGGTGGCCATTTAGTGGCCTTCCACCTTACTGAATATTATATTTCAGTCTGGAATTTTAGAAAAGATGGGCAAGGGAGTGTCCCCACAGTCTTTATCACAGCTGTTGGATGATCACCTTTACTTTGTATAATTATGCTACAGTAGCCCAAGGACAAAATCCCTATCTAAAACCTAGGCATGAGACAGTGTGCAGTGTCACTGTTAGCTGGGCAGAGCAAATTGAAGGCATGACTGCAAACAAGGCTTGTCAGACAATCAACAGTCTTCTGGGACACACACTGTAAAGTTATATGGTCACAGGACACATATTGGTTAGGAGGAAGCAAGACACCTGAGCACCCAGGGGAGTGTGCAGCCATCTACTACCACTTTGAAGCAGATGGTTTCTTGTTTCCTTCTTTGTCTGCTGCCTTTGTTGTCTCTAAGGATGCAGGCTGTAGATTTCCTTGCAGAGATGTTGGGCACCCTGCCTCGTTGGAGTGGATAAAGCTCTTTCCTCAACAGGAAGGAGTGCAATTAGCAGCACAAGGGCAAGGTGAAAAACCCTCAGGAAGAAAAAAAAAGGTTTCTTACTTTTGTCAGCTATTCTCTATCTTCAGACACCAGATGGGCAGGCAGGGGTGCCCATAAGCACTTTAGAGCATGTTGTGAATAAGTTATTTTCAGTTATTTCCCGATGTGTGACTACAATCAAATCTTCTGCCTTCAGGCAAAAGCTCAGGTACTGCTGACACCGACCACAGACCTGTGCAAGAGTGTAAAGCGTTTGTTCCCCTGCTCGCAATACTGCAAAGAGGCAGGAGATGGCAGAAGGAAGCCCTGAAATGGCAACCCACCAGTCCAGGTGGGAAAGCCCTGCCCTGAGGAAGAACTAGACACATCTGACATCCTCGTGATGGTGGCTTTTATACTTGGAATTTTGGAGAGGCTTCTTTGCCTTGTTGTATTATGTTTCCTTAACACCAGAAGTACTGGACAATAGACAAACACTGGGTGGTATCCTAAAACAATCCAGTAATGAGTTGGGGTGCAAATTTCTCTTTTCACCCTGTTATTTTGTACTGCTTTTGTAACCACAGCTATTGCTGCGATCAGATTCTGCTCTTTTGTGACAATCTTTGGAGAGTCACATCCCAAAAGACAGCAACCCCGTGAATTCTCAAAAAGTGGATGAAACATCAGATTTGCAGCTCTTGTGGAGATTATTTTGTATGTTTTAGCCTGGTGCTTTGCTTAATAAGGCTCTCCTGTACTTTCTGCTTGCAAGAGTTCATTTGCAAGTTGGTCCCACCACACCACTAGGAAGAAGAAACAATAGCACCGTGCCAGTCCCACTGGCTTTCATTCCATTTTAAGCTGTCACAGGCAATGCTCCTTTTTTAGTGAAATCACAAAATCCTTTCATCCATATGAAACTTTAAAGAGGGGTCATTAGATTTGGACAAAGCCTGCAAGGCTGAAGACAGAAACATCATTTGATCCTTGAATGTCTGTTGCTTTCCCTCTAGCCTTCTCACGATCAAATATCCAAAAATGAGAGTCAGCAGCTAAACTGATCTGTTCTGGAACAGATCCTAAAGGCAATGGTCAAGTGAGCAGTGACTGCAGCTAAAATTTCTCAAGGTAGCTGGAGGTCCCACAGCAGAACTATTGCATGGTGGGTTGACTAGGATACTCCCCTTCTCTCACTTCTATGCTCTTTCCTATCTCCCCACTTCACTGTACCTGGGAAGCCCTGTACTCAGCATGGCTCCTACCATCACTGCTTTTCTGGCAATCTCTTCTTTGCATCCTTCTTCCACCACATACAGTGTAGGCAAGGAGCAGGGAGTTTCACTGTCTCCCATCAGGCTGCTTCTTCTGGTGTGTCTGCTGCCTGCAGCACCCTGAGGTGATGGCAAGGACAGGCAGTCTCTGCCCCCAGGGCTCTTTGTGGAGCTCTTCATTGCTTCAAACTGCTCATAACAGCAGTAGGAATTGAGAACAGTTGTCAAAAAGAATTGCAATTAGAAGTTCTGACACTAACACCAGCCCTTACTGCCCTCTCAGAAAGGTGTTTATCTGATTGCACTCACTGAGACCAAGGCCAGTGTCATTTCTTAATTAATCCAGTTTGTTCAAGAAGGGGCAGCAAGTGGCAACTGGCATTTTTAAGGAACTAAACCCCATAAATGTATCTGTCCTCTCTCCCAGGTTCAGGTGATCCAAGCAGAATCATTGCCTGAATGTCTCCTAAAAGGCCACACTCAGCATGGCACAGGGAAACAGGCCTCCCGCGGCCTGCCCGCTCGGCTCGCTGTCCACTGGCGCTCTGGCCCAGGCCCTCCCCACCCTGATGAAGGGTGCTACCAATGGAAGTTGTTTGGGCCGTTAAATAAGACCAGCTGTGTTAATTTTATCTCCGCTCAAAACAAAGCAAAGCAAACACGCACAGAAAGGGCTTGACAAGGGGAAAGAGAAGAAGGAAATCAATAGGGAAATAAATAATGCTCTTTAAGCTTCTAAGAGGGTATTAAAATAATGCAGATTAAAGAGCAAACAAAAGCTCTGAAACAAGCTGACGGTGCCCTTTTAAGTGAAGATTTGTGGGTTTATACATTCACATATGCCCTACAGGTGCACTTGCCAGCTACCCAACCAGACTGTATAAAAAGTATGCGTGATTTTCCCTCCTTTCCCTGCACCCCATCAGACATGTTTATTATAAAAGAGGCTGAACAGGTTTGGTCTCTTCCTAATAAAAACTGTTAATTACTTCAAGCATACAAAGACTTGCTGCTTTCCTTTTTCTCCTAAGCTAAAATGATCTGTAAGATGTTCTGTTTATTACTCTCACCACTTCAGCTCTCACCCTGGCATTTAGGCGTTGGCTAGAAATTTAGTAGGAAAATGGAATCACTACCATCTCTTCAAATAGTTTCCTTGGCTTTTGGCTTCACTTTCTCAGCAGAAATCTGTAAGAATGTTGCTGATACTCTTTGATGGAGTTAAAAGCTGTCAGGAGATGGGTGCTGGACCAAGTATGAAGGGCAGCTCATCCCGGTGTTTTGCATCAGAGACCAAGTCTGACACTCTAGGATAAAAAAGTTCCCAGGAGCCCTTACTGTCCCTGTCCTCTTGAGTCTGGCAGGGAGGGTATCATGCTCATCAACAAGAATTACTGGGGTTAGAGAAGTGTAGAAAAGTTGAACCATAGCATGGTGGTGAGACAATACAACCTGGCTGCAAAGCTGGTGGTTTTGATAAGAATGACATGTCCATCAAGTATTTCCTGATCTGTCAGTCTGGTGACTTCCATCAGGACCCTTACTTATCAGATAGAAAAGAACAGGATTATCTCACTGCTAAAATTAAAGAAGCTGCTTTAAGAATACCAAGGGCCTTGTGATATATCCACACTACATTAAATCCATAGAAGACCAGACCCACTGTCCATCCAGTAGATTGTCTCATTTTGGGGTAAGTCTTGTCACTGTATTGAAAGTGTTGTCCTTTTTCATAAGAACTCACAAGCACTATTATGTCCAGTATTGCCTGTAACCCCTATCAGTATCTGGAATAGCTGGAGTATCTGGAGTTGAGTCAATTGGCTGTGCACCCAGTGAACATTGTAAAAGTGAGAAAAAAATAACAAAAGAAAATTATGCTTTCACTAATCAATGAAAGGAAGAATTGCTATTGGTGATGCCCATGACTACTCCAACCGCCTAGACATTAGGAGACAGAGAGACATAAAGATTTATTTAAAGATTTTAGCTCTATCCCATTTCTAGGTGCCCTTCTAAAAATTTGTCTCTGAAAAATGATTCCTAAATCTCTCACTGCCTCTTTCTCTATGTAATTCTCATTCTAACACTTCACTTAGTCTAAAGCTAAATTTTCTGTCCATCTTCCCTGATTTTTCCACTGCTATTAACTTCATAATTCCTCTGGCTCATGACCAGGGAACATTTTAGATTCTGCTTCTTCTTTCAGTCTCTGTGTGATCCAAGTCTATGTGCCTCCTCCTACATAATAACTCACAGATTCATCCTTCCTCTAAGGCTAAGGCTCCTAGAAGGGTCCCACCATTTACTCTTCATCTGTAATAATGTGTTCTCCAGCCATGTTCCAGCACTATTGCTGCCTTTACTTCCATTCAAAACACACAGATTAGAGCAATGTTCCTGGTTTGTTTCTTTGGCTGTATCACGACTCTCCTTGTGTCCTTCCAGTGGCTTCTCATTTTTGAACACAAGCATCTTACCATTACCTTCAAGATCTTTCACATTTAGCCTCACCCTATCTGTTAAGTATATTGGTCTATCAAACTGTCAGCTCCTGCCTGTGATCTGACAAAGATGATAGCCTTGATCACCAAGTCTGCTTCTTCCTCAGCTACCTCTATGCTTTCATCTGCCTGTCCTTTATGCATAAAGAAAACTACTATGGAGAAATCTTACTTTAACCTCCTCTGCACGTTTCTGTCTGGTGACAGAGAAATAAATACCATGACTCCATTCCTGCAGTGGCCAAGCAAATGCAAAGCTGTGATTTCAGCATACCTGCTAAGCCCTGTTCACTTCATACTTGTCTTATTCTTTCATTTAAATCTCACTGAGTTCATCCACCATTACTGCCATGGAGAGGAATTGTATTCTTTGCTACCTGTCTCCAACCTGCACACCACACAGGAACTCTTCCTACTTATGGAAGTGGTAGTACTAACTATGAGGAATGTCTCTTTGGAATTGCTACTAAGGAATCCAAATCACCTTCTTTTTGTAAGGATAGGGGACCATGTCTATTAAGGATATTAGATGCCTAACAGTGTTTAGAAGCCTAACCTCTCATGGAAATCAGTAGCAAGTTAGATACCTCATAGACCCCCTCCAGCTCTACAGGTAGGTCTTTGAGGCCCCAAACCTACCAATGGCTGTGGGTGGCTAGCACTGCCTACACCCAACTACAGAGTATGGGCTTCCATCTAACTGTGACTCTTCCAAGCTGGGAAGCTCACTTTCTGGGGCAGTGCTGTGTTAATCTCAATTTGTCCTGCTTTCTTCATCTACTTTCTCTGCCTTACACAGAGTTGTCCTCTTCCTCCTCTCATTTATTCTGCCAGTCACTGACTGTCACCCCTAGATACAGGCACTATTCTATAGCCATAGTAGTATTCCCACTTGCACTAGTGACATAGTGGTCAGCTCCAGTTCAGCTTGTCACTTGTAAGGTCTTGCTCCCTTGGCCTAGTTACATGTTATGAAAGGGCTGCTTCATGCCCTCTGCATATGAGCTTTTCCATTATTGTTGTTCAGCTGCCACAATCAGGACCTGCCTTTCAGGTAATGACCTGGTCACAGACTCTAGCATTGCAATGATTAATTTTACTGAACAAAGGTGTTTATTCCTAGCGATCATTATTATTCTGCTTGCTTAGGTCTTGGGAACCTCTTTAGGCAGTTGGCTTGATGCACTCTGGGAGAGGTTACAGCCCTGGATTGCTCAGGCCTTTGAGACAGCTAATGGATATTAATGACTATACTCATTGTTATATAATTGCAGAATATGCAGAGGCTGTTATACTCAAGTGGTTTTGGCCACCTCCTCTTCTTTCACAACGGCCAAAGTCTTGTACCTGAACTGTTTTGCCTAACAAAACCATGGTCTTTCTGGCCATTTTTCATTTGCTGCTTCTACTACTACGAATTCTTGGCAATGAACCTTAGTGTAACAAGAATTATGATATGGAGTTAAATGACAGAGCATGGAAGAGGTTTTAACTTTATTAACTCTTAGCCACCAAAGTGGTATAGTGTTATATTTGGAATTTTTATTCTTTTGATGTTTCTAGAAATCCCACTGAAACACTGCTGACTAAAGTTCAGTCACTCATAAAACTTTATAGATCATTAAAATTTCTGTTTATTCCAGCTCTGAGTGAGATGTAAGTTACACTCAGATGTTACTAACTTTTATTCCTTAAGGACCAATAAAAATCAGGGCCAAATTAAATCACAGATATTTAGTTTAGAGGTCAGCAGACTGACTGGAAAATTAAATTTTGTCCCAAATAAATGACATTCATTTATTTCTAATTTCATGTCCCTGTGTTTAGAACATGGACCAAAAGTCAATTAGACAGGAATCTTTGTAGCTTTGGTAAATTTGTTCTGTATTCTTTATAGGAAGTGATACTTTTTAGTGTAAACCATTAAGTTTAATACAGGTACTTCACTTCCCATTTCACTGGGCCTTCTACCCTGACTGCTCAATAAGGGAGCACACACAAGCTTACTCTGGTCCCATTCTGGATGAATCAAGTCCCCAAAAATCAAAACCTTTAGGATAGCTGGATTTAAAGATACATATAAACTGTGTTGTGTTGTTATGGCACCTCTCACATGCCTTGTGGGTTCTTTGGACAACCCAGCCAAGGTCTTTCAGCAGCATGTTCTGAGGAGGTTATCTGCCTTCAACAAAGGGGTCCATCATAAGACAGTGAATTTAGTCCTTATGACTTCTCTTCCACTATATTGTGGCTATTTGTTTGTTGTTGGGTTGGGTTTTTTTCTCTTTATTCATAATTATATCTGTTCTCTTGCTCCTGTTTCCCAGTTCTGCTCCAGTATACTGGTCTCAGTATCTACACAGACCTGCTCCAGGGCATTGCTTGAGCACCTGAATAGCCTTAAATATTTGACCTGCCTCGGGAGACTTTAGATAGTGCTTAACTCTAATGAGTTTTTCTGATCAGGGTGTTTAAATATAGAAATGTTTGGAAATATTCAGATAGAAGCATCAGGTAAATCTCTTCAGGTTCTCTTCGTCACAGTACAAGTGCTGCAGGTTAGTTATTTTTAGGTTCTGTCTGTGGGCAAGTCTGAAAATCACCAAAGATTTTCCCATGCTTATTCCTTTGCTATTTCAGGTGTCAGCAATGACCAAAATAACAGAAAAATCTTGAGCTCCTCTAAGGTCAAAGAGATATCTATTGGAATCTCTAATATTTAACTGTTGATGCTGCTCTTCTCTATAGAGACTTTTTTAAAGCTCTGTATAATAAATGCATGATTTACATGCAGTCCATAACTCACAGGTTTCAAAGGATCTGCTTTTCTGTCCAAAGAGCTGCATAAATACATCATGTTTTTCCTTTTTTATAGGATTACTTCAGAGCAAACACACTGTGTTATGATCAGTAATTAAATCAATAAATCTCTGAAACAATTCACAGCTTTCTGATTTATTTGAATGGTCAGTGTAACATCTTGTGTTCACATTGTGCTCCTTGAAAATTATATATGGCTATGTTGACAACTTAATTTTTACCATGCCGTGGCTTTCTCACTTCCTAATGAGAATGAAGACTACATATAGCTCAACTATTTTTCATAATGTACTTCCTGGAGTACTTAGCACTTATGTTTTGTATCAACTTTTATTTTCAGTAATGAATTAGCACTTCAGCCCAGAAAGCCCTCTGACAAGAGCCTAAACATATACGTATTTTCAATATGTAAATTTCACAAATAACACATGAAATACATGCATAATATACATGCCTGTTTGTCAGGGAGAGGAAGGAGTGTGTATCAAAACCTTTGGATCTTCAGTTCAGTCAAGCATGCAGAAATGTGGATGTTTGTTCAAAGTCTATCCAAATGTATCTGAATCTTTTGGCTCTGGAAATCAATCTGAAATCTTGCAAGGTCAAACTTTCTCATGAGATTACCTCTAATACCTCTTCAGCTTCAGTGAGGCCAGCAAAAATACCACAGAATACTCTCTTGTCCACTTTTCCTCCAAGCTAAAAATGGAAAAGATGAGGAATGTGAAAATTAAGCAATTAATCAAATTTTTTTCCAACCCTCAGGAAAAGGCTTGGTTCAGTTTAAGTTGTTGTTTGTTTTTTT
>VYZU01001869.1:0-21481 GCA_013401355.1 Ceyx cyanopectus | reverse complement strand
CTCACAAGAGAGATGCTCCACTCAGGCCACAGATGATCCTTGGGGAGGAGACAGTCCTGCAGTGCCAGCTGGGTGTTAGGGGACACTTCTGTTGATAAAGCTGAATGCAGAGCATCTTCTCAGCATCCCTTGGACACACTGAGTCTTTCTTGGGCTGTGTGTGGACAGGACAGAGGAAAAAGTGAGTTTGGCTTTTCAAGCCTGAAGCAAGAGGTTCCTTCCTCTTTTGGGAAACTGCCAGTAGGATTTTTAAGGTCATAATTCAACTTTGGGGTAACTAGAGGCAAAATAAAATTGCAGTTTGCAGTTAAGTGCCTACAAAGCAGCAAAGATAGCCATGGTTTTGTCTAAACTCAGCAAGTTCAGCTGGTATCTCATGGGGCTTTTTACAGCCTGTGAGTTTGGGTCCAAACCCAGGATGATTTCAAGTCTTTCCAGTGCACTTGAGTGCTCATGGGGATCTCTGAGCTGCTTCCCAGCTGCTGCTCCCACACCCAGGAGACTTCTGAGAGCTGCAGAAGACAGGCTGGGCAGTCCTGGCCCCCACAGTCCTCAGTACAGCCTTGTTCCTTCTGTGCAAGCCCAGTCCATGTGTTTGCTCTCTCTCCAGAAGTAGAACTGACTCTTAGCTAAGCAGACAATGGTTAAGATAGCAGGGCCAAAGTGTATGGGGGATATTCCCTCGACCCAACAACCACTTGGCTCATTTTTAAGTATTTTCAGGTTTTTTTCCTGCATATGAATGAGACCAGACTTTGGACAGCCTTCCTGGCTGAGCAGAGGCAGGGATCACAGCATCTAATGGCCTGTTCACAGGGAATAAATCTCTCTATTAGCAAATTAAATTCCTGCTCATCTCCAACAGTGTGTCCAACAACCTCATAGCCTTTGTAGTGTTTAGTTGGCTGAATAAGTGGTAGAGGATCTCCTGAGGGAAATGGCTGGTGAGTTATTGGCACATCTTCAACAGGTAAATTTGTGCCACTGGTGGGAGAAGGTCAAGCCCCAGTGGATGCCATGCCAGGGTGTTGGCTGTGGGCAGCAGCAAGGCTGTGTGCCCACCATCAGCAGAACAGGGTGGGCTAAGATAGGATGGCAAGTGTGGAGTCTGGGATAAGGCTCTGCCAGGCACCTGTTGAAGAAACTCATTTTTTATGGCTGTTGAAATCCAGTCACATCCCATTCATTCCAGTGTTGTCCCTCCCCTCCAGTTACAAAGTTGAAGAGCCAAAGCTGAGCTGTGAAACTGAGGGAGGAGAAAAAAACCAGGGATGGGGCACAATGTGGGCACAATGGATTGATTCTGTTGTTTGGGAAACTTAGATTTGGGTGTTGGTGTAGGTTACAAACCAAACAAGTTTGTCATTCTTGTCAGGGAGACTTTTTGCCTGGATCACAAAAGCACCTGCTTATTAATTTAGCCTGATTGCTAATCTAGGCAATCAGCAACCACAGCAGCATGTGGTACTTGGATGCTATCAGGAGACACAGGCAGGAGCAAAGGGACCAGAGCAGCCCCAGTATTTGCTGCTGCTGCACAGATACCTCTCTGCACCCCCCAGGTCTGAGCTCCAATGCCAGATGTGATCCAGGAAAACCAGAGGGACCAGGGGTGTACAGAGCACAACTCTCACAGGGCACGTTCCTGACCATGATTTGGGAGAAGTTTAGCCAATGCAGGGCAATCATTTCCCTGAGTCATTCCTCCTAGGAAGAAGCAGGCTCTTTCCTTGGAGCTGTATTCTGAGCACCATAGAGCAAGTCAGTGCTGCACAATCTCTGCTCTGTTATGTGCCAGAGCCAGTTAATTAACTGTGCTGCTGAGCACCCTGCTCAGAGGGCTGTGGAGCAGGAGGGAGGCTGCCACCCTTCTGCTGCACCTAGGGATGTGCTATTGGGTAGGGAGGGGGTTAATGGCTTCAAACTGGGAGAGGGTAGATTTAGATTAGAAATTAGGAAGGAGTCCATCACTCTGAGGGTGGTGAGACACTGGAACAGGTCGCCCAGGGAAGTTGTGGGTGTTCCATCACTGCTGCCTCAAGCCCAGACATAAAATTCTGCCACCATTTTGGTGCCAGTTTCTTGCCTTATGTTTAGCAAGGATTGTGATTGTACCTCTCCTGGAATGCTAAGCAGCATTGTGAGGCTGAAGAATGATGGATCATTGCAGAAAGGATGTTTCTGAGGTGGGAGAAGTCCCAATCCTCAGCATGGTGCAGGCTGAAAGCTTTGTTTACTGGGGTGTAATGGCCCAGGAGGGCAGCAACCTGGTGTGGGGCTCACACCAGCAATGGGAACTTCTCCAGCTGACTCGTGGGGACCTTTGGCAGGCAGTGGTCTGGTCAGTGACCAGAGTTTGCTTCTGAAACATAAATGAACTAAAGATATTAAGTTCTGCTGCTGGAGGCCTCTCTAATGTCTGTGTGAATAGAAAATGTTTCAGCATCTTCTAGGGAGCAAACAGACCAAAGGAAGCAGAGAATGGGGTTTATTGTATCCAGTGGCCAGAGTGACCAAAGACATCTGAGAGACAAAGTGACAAACAGAGACCTCCTGTGCAATTAGTCTTTTGACCTCTGTGGTGTGGTGAGGGATGCTGGGAAAGAAGCTCTGGATCACAAGGCCCCAAGGAAGGTTTCCTTGACAACACTTACTGAAGAAAAATGAGATTTCATGAATGCAGTGTGTATTAGCACGTGAGATGCTGACTTGAGAAGAGACAAGGACACAGCACCTAGGAGAACCAGTCCCTGGGTTAGGGGGGTGGGAAGCAGTGGCTCAGTGAACTGCTTTTTCAGATAAACTGAATTAAACAGCTATTAAAACCATTAATATTTATTTAGAAATGCAGCCACTGTGGTAAGAGCGAAACTATTGTTTCATTATTTTTTCTACCCACAAAATCTTCTCCACCTTGAATAAGCACTGGCACAGAAGGGAATTTTCTGCTTGCTGCTGATAGTTTCACCACACTGGAGCCTGGGTTTAGGAGCTCTAGCATTGTTTAACCATTTACACACACAGTTGCATAGAAAAACTGGGTATAAGAATATAATATATCATCATAATACAAAGAACAGCAATACAGTCTTAATAGCAATAAGCAGAGCAGACAAGTTTTGCCAACTTCAGCTGTATGGATATCCAAAAGTAAAGATATTCCAAACATAAATATATAAATTAAAAAAAAAAAAGAAAAATAAGATACATTTGAAAGTGTTTAATTTCTTCCTGCTGTTTCAGTCAGCTGGGCTTAAATGTTCACCCTCAGATAATGTCTCACAGGGATAGCAGGGCTGTGATTTGTCCTGAACTCAAGCTACCAACCACTGCACAGCTAAAATAACTCAGGAAATCAATGCAAGTTGTGCCTCAAGAAGAGCCCTGTGACCTTTCTCAGTGAAAGTCTTGGCTGCTCCGAGGGTGTTTGCACCAGCAGACAAACAAAGAGCATCTTCTTAAAAAGCAAAGCTGGTTGGCAGGGACCCAGATGCTGAATCAAGGGGCCTGGAAGGAGCCAGGCAGCTCCCAGCAGCACAGCCCTGACTGAGGGCTCAGCTTGGGCTCTTTCTCAGCTCAGCCTGGAGGGAAAGTAATTACAGGGGGTTAACTTGCAAATGTTGTGGTGCATGAGCTGGGGTTGGCTGTGAGGCCTTGTTTAGGTCTCACAGACATTGAATTTAATTCTAACATTTAATTCTAGGAAGAAATCTCTTACCAAAGCTGAACAAGGGAAGTGTAAAAGCAGGATAATATGGAAAAGCAGGTTTGCTTGCAGGAGCAGACACATGTGTATGGGCAGGACACCCTCTTTGGGTATCTGCACCTGCCTTTCACAGCAGTTTTCTTGTGATAGTCCAAGTCCTGTGGACACCTGAGAGTGGTATTTTGTTCTTTTGTGTCCTAACTGAACTCAGAAATGCAGGGAAAGATCCAAACCAAGTAAGATTAAAGGCTTTAAAAGCTTAATAAACGAAGAAGAGCAAATCTAGCTGATACCATGGCCTTGATATTGGGCTGTCAAAGACTGGGAGTTAAAGAATTACAGGTGACTGACTTCATCAGCATCCCTCTTCCTCAGCAGTGTGGAGGCACAAGGGGAACAATTGAACTCTCCAGCTTAGCAACATGACAGGAGCAACAGAAGACAAAGAGGAGGGGATAGAAAAGACTTGAGGGACCAGAATTTTACCAGGCACACACACACACACCCACACATACCCCCCCAGACTATGTTGGGTTAGCTCAGAGTGTCCTGCTGGCATCACCACATGCCAGTGACCTGCCAGAACCATTGGAAATGCAACTGGAATGGCTGGAACCCCCCCAAGAAGAAACTGCTCCACATTTTGAGGTGTTTTCTCAGACCATTTTCCTATTGTGCAATGGGCTCCATCAGACAATGCTCCTCTCCAGCTCAGGTTCAGCTTCCCTCTCTGGTGGAGCTTTACAGGTGTCAAGACCTTGAGTGGGTTTGCAAAGCCTTTCTTTGCTCACTGTGAGCTATGTACTAGGACTCTCTAAACTGCAGAACATCTTCCCTGCATTTCTTCCTGGGCCATACGAATGAGCAATGGCCCAACAGAGAGCTTTGGCTTGCATTGTTAGCCTGGCTAACAATTGCTCCACATGGTTATTTGCTATTCCAGTTTCAGTCAGGTCAGCAGAAATGTGGTTTTCTTTCATGAAGGAGAAGTCTGCCACAACTATTCTGATTTTAGTACCTCGACAAATCATCTCTTTTAAAGAATGAAAGGTAAAAATGGTCTATGGGCCGAGAAGCAAAAGGAGCAGAAGGAACCCTGGTTTTAATAAGAATAGTCATAAAGAAGAAAAATTTGCCCTTCCTGATGGAAAGATCCTGTCATCTTTGAATGGGTTGAAACCAGTGCCACAATCTGTGAAATTTCTCTTTACAACCAATCTCTCTGGAATATAACGGGCTTGCTCAATAGAATGGTGTGAATCATTGTAAAGAACTCTGCAGCACGGATATTACTCTGCAGAAACTTGGCAGCAGCAGAGCAAGATGCCATTTCCCCAGCTCAACAAGAGGGAGGCTCAGTCCAAGGGTGCAGATAGATTGGGGTACCTGTAGGCAGGGGCACACCCTGACCCTGCCATTTCAGACTGAAGGGTATCATGACATTCCTAACATCCCAATCCCAAATCCAGGCCAGTTTAATACAGATATCATCCTTTTTCACCTGCACATCTCATCAGCATTTCATGGGTAAGCTCTGCACACAAACCTCTTGTGTAATGAGTGAAATTGTTGCTGATCTGTTAGTTTTTAGGAAATATTTCCTTTATTTTGCCAGGTTCCTGGGGAAACAGGGCCAAGCCCAGGGTAACTTCACTGCTGACAGCTGGATTGCAGCACAGGCTCAGTACCTGTCAGCAGCACAGCATTAGAGTTTCAGCAGCAGTGTGTGTGTCTCCAGCACACATCTTAGAGGAAATTGCTTTTCTTTTTATCCATGAGGAAGTATCTTCCCTGAGCTCATACATCACAGAGTGCACTGAGCCAGCTCCCTTGGCTGCCCAACTCATCTCTCTGCCCATTGAGTCCAAACTGCAGGACACAAAACCATAAGGAAGTGCAGAGAAAGTGGCAAAGGGATGTAAATCAGGACAAAAAGTACCTGGAGACAATGGGAATTGCAGTAAGGAAGAAGGAAGTATGACATGAAGCTAACTTCTGGGATCATGGGGAAAAGATCCAGTGTGGCCAGAGACCTCTCTAGGAGCTGTGCCCCCATCTGAAGCCAGTGCAGACTGGAAGGTCCATTTCCAGGGTGGTTTATACCTCTCACTTTACAGACCATTGTCTTCCCTGGTCCAAACAAGCCAGAAAACATGGAGCTGTGGCAGGACAAGCTTTCCCCTTTTTTATACAGTCCTAATAGCAAATGTTCATCTGTGAGAAGAAAAGACTTCTCCAGATGTAGATGTCCTGACTCTGGAGTGGGAAAAATCATGGCAGAAGGCATGGGTGGGAAGGATTTGTCTTCATCCCTCTTTTCAGGGCCTGAAGGCAAGAGGAGAAGCCAAGCAGGGAGTTATCTCTGCAGAACATCCCCCCACATTGTGTCCCCTCAGCTAATTGATGCACCACCTCCAGGGGCAAACCCTCCCACCGGAATGTAAAGCACAAAGCCAATTAAATGCCTGATTGGATGAAGTGCTCAGAGTCAAGTGACCCGTTGCCAGCCAGTCAGGATGGAAAAAGTCCCAGTATCATTAAGGTTTGTTCAGTAATCCCCTCCTAAAGGATGAAGTGTTTAACCTATTGCTGCTGTGTCTGGTGAGAGACAGAAATTCCCTGTGGGGAGTGAAACTGGCCCTGTGCCACCCCCAGAGCCCCCCATGTGGCCCTGCAGCACCTCTGCCAGGAGCTGCAGCTGGATCAGAACAGGGCAGTGGGTGCTGCTTCAAAGGGGAGATTATTTTGCTGAACACAGAGATTTTGGAGGCTGCCTCCATTCCCTCCCCACAGTCTCTTCCCCTCTTTGCCCATGAAGAGAGCTGTCAGAGAGGGAAAGCCACTTCCCACCCTGACTCATCTCCCCCAACAGATTTCTTTGAACCCCAAGTTTCTGTTGAACTTCCAAGGTGGTGTTGAGAATTGCAANGAATTCAAGTGGAATGAGGAAGCTATTACCTAAATACAGGTCCTATTTCCACTTCCCTCCTCCCTACACATTGTGTCACATAAAAAAGATAGGTGTTGAACAGGGGGATCAGAATATAGCTCTGATTCTTCCCAAGTTCATGAGGATTACTCACAGCTAGCATCTGGCAGTCCTTGTCTCCTTGGACAGAGAACTCCTCACCACTCTCATGTCACTTTGGCTCAGCCTGTAGAAAAAGGAATAGCTTTTGGCACAAAGGCAGCTGGAATGAGCTTTCATTGGCAGCTGGAGGAATGTTACTGTGTCTTCCCTTTTTCCCTGATCTAATGAGACTGCTGGTGTGGAGGTGGGATTAGGTGCTGGTGCCCTCACATCTTCCCTTACACAGTGCTTGAAGAGGGCAGGATGTGTGTGGTGGTCCAGGGTAGCCCATGGCCTGTGCACTACAGGGGCTTTCTGAGAAACTAGGGATTCTGGTCACATTTCCATTGAGAGCTGGTATGTTAAAGTGCTTCTGCATATTGAATACTGTTTTCAAAAAAACCCACTTGTAACTGAAGAGAGGGAAAGTGAAAAGTGCTACTGAGCTGGAAAAGCAGTTATGCAGCATTTCCACATATTCATTTCCTGGCTGTTAGGAAGACACATGGAGATTAGCCACTGTTGGTGGAGATTAGACACTGTCAGATCACTCATCAGAACTCCACAATGGAAATCCATCTTGACGTGGGGGAGTGTTGAAACAATGTTGGCCAGTTCTTCCTTCATGGGACAAGGCTGAGAAGGTTGAACTTAAGAGCAGAGCACCATGAAATAATAAAATAGTAATTTCTTCCCATGTAGCTAACAGTTGTAAACAGCTTGATTCCAGTCCTTTGCTATCACCCTTAAAGAAGGGAAAAAAAGTAATCGAAGAAAAGCCTGAGAACAAACATCATGTAACTCTCCTTCTCCTCCTTTCCAGCTTGCTGCATTGGAGAGGCAAGTGTTTGATTTCCTGGGATACCAGTGGGCCCCAATCCTGGCCAACTTCCTCCACATCATCATCGTCATCCTCGGGCTGTTTGGCACTATCCAGTACAGACCCCGCTACATAGTGGTGGTAAGTGATGCCCATCTGTGGCCTGGGCTCTGCTGGGACAGAGCAAGAGATGAGGGGCTGAGTAAAACCCCTGGGAAATCAGGCATGAGCACTGTAAACAATTCCAGCAGGAGATGCCTTGGGAACATTTTGTTCACCATGTTTATGCCAAACTTGGAAGAATTCAGGTGTTTCCTGGTACCAAAGTGCCACCCAGACCCTGCACAGCATGGAGGGAGAGCTAGATGCTGGTCAAAGGCATGGCAGCTGCTCTGCCACTGCTTCCAAACTTCTCTCCCTACACCTCTGATCAGGAAAGGGACCATCTGCATCTAGGAAACAGAGGGAGAGAAAATGATTGCAGTGCTGACTCAGGGCATTTAACTGCCCTCAGCTGCACCACAGATATATATAAACTAATTGCAGTGATATTTATTGCTTCTCTCTCTCCTCCCATTCCCTCCCAGTATGCCATCTGGACTGCAGTTTGGGTCACCTGGAATATCTTCATCATCTGCTTCTACTTAGAAGTGGGAGGGCTCTCCAAGGTGAGTAGGAGCTTTATAGGCAGGTGCTCAGGTTGTGCATTCAAGGGTCTGGAGCTTAGTTGAGAGATAAAGGGGGTGGTTAAGGGTGGCTGCTTGGAGTAGAATCTGTTCTCATGCTTATGGAGAGGGCTGCTTTAGTAGGGGTGAGGAGTATGGCTGCTTTTATGGGAAAAATGAAGAACTAATAGTAACTTCTAGAGGCTAGGGGCTGGAATAAGCTCTACCCTTATGGTGGGAGGAGTGTATTTGTTGTTTAAAGGTGAGAGCAAAGCTGGGAGCAGAGTCATCCTGAGGGAAGAGGGGGTTTGAGGGCTGATTCCCAACCATGATGCAGAGGTGGCTGCAGAAGGCCATGAGCTAACTGGATTACAGCAGATCCTTCTGTGATCTGCTAGCACCTTGGGAAGAAGGTGTGTGGGTTGGAGGGGAAGGCCCTCCTGCTGCTCTGGGTATGCTCTCCATGCTGGTCTGTCCCAGGGGAAGACCTGCAGCAGGGGCTCAGTCTGGCTGGGCTGAACTGGACCAAGTGATGAAGGTGAGGATGCTGGTGCATCTCCTGTGGATGCAGCCTCAGAGGTGATGTGGCTTCCCTGTCTTAATTATAGCTGCTTAAATGGTTGGAGTTCTTTGTGGCTGTTGGCCAAGGGTGTTGTGAATTAATATGGGAAGCCCTTTGAAGACTAGATAAGCTAAGAATTGCTGGCTGCTTAATGAGGGGTGAGTCAGAAATCCTAAAAATGGGAGGCAGCTCCTCAATCAAGTCTTGGTTGTAAGCAATGAATTAGTAAGTGTTGCTGTAGCTTAGCAGACTCCCAGTGATTAGAGGCTACAGGTTCATTTCAGAGCACTCTGCATCTGGCCTAAATTCCCAGGTCATGGATCTAAGTTGCAGTCATAATTGGAGCTGCATTACAGGGGTTTTTTTTTCAGCTCTACAGCAAGTCCTGAGTGACAGCATAAATCCTTTTGCAGATAAGAAAAAGTAACTTCATAATTCTTCAATTATTTTCCATTTCCCTTCTCGATTATCCACAGAAACTTGGAGTGAGTTCTTGCCCAAAACAGTGATTACTTGTGGTCTAAAAGCTCAGCCTGAGATGATCTTGGTGGTGACTGTGACCAACTTAAAAAGAATTTGATGTAACTCTTTAAACACTGCCTTCTGCAGAAGAAATATTGGCTTGATAAACTGCTCTGGGAGCTTCTCTGACAGCCTGTGTTTGCTTTCAGCCAGCTGATTACTTGTGTTTACTAATCCCAACCTGCCCTGCAACACGTTAGGCTGCTGTTCTACAACTCGCACAGTGCAGCAAACTCCCTTTTTGCCACTCCAGAGAAGCTTCATCTCATAACCTGGCTCTGTGCTGTGGCTCATTTTAGCAAGGCCAGCACACAGAGCATCTTTCTTTAGCCTCCAGGGTGACACTTGTGATCTGAGGCTTTTTTTTAATATCATTGAGATGCAGGAGAAGTTGTTTTTGACTCAGCAGACTTCCCTCTAGGGCTGCAATGAGAAATTCAGGCTGTTGGTTTGGTGGCAACTGGCAAAAACAACAGAGTATTTGTGCTTGTTTGGTGGTAAAATACTTCAGAGCTTTGCTGCTGTTCTTAATGAGTTACTTCCATTTAAAGAGGCTGTCTTGTAAAAAAACCCTTGATGCTGGGGTTTTTTTCCCTCTCTCCTTTAACTGAAGTTATTTTGGTCTTTGGAATGGCAAAATAAAACCTCTCTTGTAGATGAGAACAGAAGATAGAGCTGAAAGAGGAATGAAGGTTTCTGTAGGACACTGTGGTGTTCTGTGGGCTGGACTCGTGTTGCTCTCCCGATGCATCTCTCAGATACCTGATCCAAAGCCAGCTGGCATTTGCCAGCTCTTATTGATCTCAGACCACAGAAGGACACCTGGGTTTAGAGGAGCAAGTGCTGGCAAGGGCAGAGCAGTTTACTCCAGCAGTAAAGGAGCAGGTACCTTTGTGTGCCCTCAGGGGAAAACTCTCCTTTAGCTGCCAGCGAGATGGCAAAGCTTGGCATGAGTCTGGCAGCAAGCAGGGTGGCTGCAAAGGTGAGAAGAGCTTTGGTGGAGCCACAAGACTAAGTGTGAATGTTCTGGGCAGTGCTTTGGCCAGGGCTGTGCTCCTGGGTGAGTCTCTGAAGGGACTGATTGCTCTGAGGAAGGTCTTCAGGTGCTGTTTGACCCCTGGCGAGCCTGCAGGAGAGAGCTGGGCAACTGGGGGACAGTTTTCCTGCCAGTGCTGTGCTTGCCCCTCTATCCCTGGCAGGGGAGAGATTTCTGCCAGGGAGATCTGGCAGCAGCTGCTGGATGTACAGACAAAGTGCAGGCAGGGCAGGGAGCTGAGAGAATGGAGTCTGTGAACCTGGTGGCTGGCGCAACTGAGACAGGTTACCTGTTACCCTCCTGCTTGTTCTCTCCTGGCCATGGGAACTCTGAGAATGGCTGTTCTGGTCAGTCCTGCTCAGGGTAGTTCAACTACTTACTATGTCTCAACCACTAGTTGTAGCTACCCCAAGTTAGTTTTTGAAGAGGAAAATGCTCCTTCCTGTTCTGCCAATCTATTATCTACTTCTTGGAAGAGCTAAACTGGCCTCATTTTGAGCTCTCTGCCCTGTTGCTGGTTTTTTTTTTTTCATTTTAATCTTGCAATCTTAGTAAGAATCAGTGTGAAAAATGTCACAGAAGAACTTCATGAGGTGGCCAGCCACAAATGGATCAACAGAAGTGTCTAAGGAAGCTCTTCCCTTGTTGCTGCAGGGGCTTCCCTGGGCACACAGCCTGTGTCAGGCAAACTGTGAGAGCTTTGCCAGAGAGAGAGAGAGCAATCTGGATTTGAAGGGTTGCTTCTCAGCACTGGCAGTGAGATGATGATGATGATGTGCAGAGTGGCTCTTGACAGCTCTGCTCTGACTTGTGAGCACGATTGCAGCATCTGGGGGGGAAATGTGGCCTCTCAAAGTGCTGTGCCACTGCTCTGTGGTGCCAGGTTGCTGTTCCTCTTCCACCTCCTCCCTGTCTGGCTATTTGGTTGGGTGAATTGTTGGGAGCTACCTCAGAAGTTTCTAGGCTGTGCCTGAAATAACATGTTAAGCTTCTCCCTGTCTACTGGAGTGTGAAACACAGTCCCTCTTGCAACCCCCCAGTCTGAGTTAATTATTAAAATCCTGCTGGTAAGACACATGAGCATCTGTCTGTCCAGCTGCCATGTTGATTGACTTCTCATCTGCTTGAGACACATTCAGAGAGCTTTGAGGAAAAGGTTTTGTGTGTTTTTCAATGTATTCCTTTGTCTTTTCCCCTCTGGAATTATTCAGCTAGGAATGGTGATTTTTATTTTTTTATTTACCCTTCCTTTCTATTCTCTCTTGTCTGGTCAATGTTTTGATCTGAATCCAGAGCTGTGATGATGGTCTCAACCTCCTCTTGAAATGGAAGCAGCCCTTATTAGTGAAAAGGGAGGTAATTTGTATTCCAGATAATCTGGATGGCATCTTGGGATGACTTTGTACCTGGAGGAAACACCCTATGGAGGATGGAGAATTGCAAGTGTCATTCCAACTCTGTCTTGGCTCCATCTAATTTAGGAACTGGATGCCTGGGATTTGGCCTTTAAATGCTGTGGCACTGTCAACAAGCCTGCTGAGAGAGAATGCAAGAGCTGCTCTGCTGTGGCAGAGTGATACAGCTAAGGATTGAAAGATAAACATGATATTTCCTATTTTGATATGAAATGTTTCCAACTGAAAGGATTGGAAATTAATCTGCTGTCAAGCTTGGGGGGCTCCCATACAGGGCTTGGGTTGTTTCCAAAGTCATTCCAGTGCTGGTTTGTCTGATAATGAAGGAAATCTTTAGTGGGGGGGGAGGCAGTTCAGGAGGCTGTTAATGAGGAGAAATCAAATCAGCTCTGATAGTGTCCCTTAGAAAATCATGTCAGACCAGCTTCCAGGCAGCAGAGGAGCACAGCTGGCTCTGGGGGTGTCAGCAGGAGGTGTGAGTGTCCCTCTGGGACGCACTGGAGTGAGGATGTGAGTGGAAAATAGAGTCTATAAAATGCAGCTCCTACAGTTCTAGTGCTGTTGGCTTCTTTCTCACCCTGATGGCAAATGGATGGCAACCAGGTGCTACAGCAGCTCAGTGATAGGTGATTTTTCTCTGGCTGGCCTTCAACACACTACTGAGAAGGAGCTTCTATCGCTCTGCACTCATTTCTCTCCAGGATGAAGGTTAAAGAGAAACCAGAGCCCTTCAAAGAGCAGCCTGTCAGGAAACACAGGGAATGCAGCTCCTCACAGCTTCCTCCCCCTTTTCCAGCAGGGTTTGCTCACTTCTGGGGCTAAGTTACCTCTTCTGACCTATGGGTGCTTCAGGGAATGTTTTGGAGCATCCAGACTTCCAATGCAGTTCCTTGCAACTGGTTCTTTTCTCCTGGTTTTTGTGTGCTGTTGGTGTTTCACAGCATCACTTATCAACCATCTCCTTGCAAATGAAGCTGAAAAAGCACAGGAGATACCCTGGGATTCTTTCCTCAGTGTGTGCTGAGCAACTGGAGGTCAATTAAGTGACTTTCTTGAAGGATTTTTATCATGCCTCACCACAGGTATCCCCCAGGGACACAAAGGACCAGCATTACTTTGCATTTGAGCCCCTTTCATCCCTGCTGCCCTCCCAGCCAGAGGTTTGTTCCAAAAGTTGTTTCCAGGAAAACCACACTCTCAGTGTGCAATCAGTACTGGTTTTACACGTGAGATCAATGGCTCATTGTGGTGTTTTAAGTATCTAAGTGTATTCAATTTTTCCAGTCTTAACTGAAGGATAAAGGATTGATTTTATTACTAATTTATTAAGTTTTTGGAGCACAACTGCAGACTGGGTGCTAGTCAGACCTGCTGTTCCTCCACCTCCAGCCCAGCACCTGTTCTGCTTTTCCAGGCTTCATACACAAGCAAGTTCAGCTCCTGCAGCAAAGTTAAGCCAGAGACAATTCTCTAAGGCCTGGCAAAAAGGGAGATGCAAGAAGGAAAGCAGCCTGTGTCTGCACTTTGCCAAACAGACAGAGATGCCTCTGTGAGGAGAAGAGGCTCTTTGCTGCAGTGAGGCAGAAGGTTTGGGAAGACACCATCTGGGAGCTGGGAGAGGGAAGCCCTGGGGACTGAGGTTAAGAGTGGATCCTCTGGTGCCCCTTGGAACAGCTTCCCCCCCCCCCCCCCTGCTAACTGGGGAAGCCTCAGGCAAAAAAAAAAAAACCAAACAGGAATTGAGTGTGGTTTTTTTCTTTAGAAAGTTGAGTTTTTTTCTTTCCCTACCCAAAGTGGTGAGTGGCTTGTGAGAGGGAGAAGAGCACAGCAGCTTGAGGGCTGGATGTCTCCAGCAGGAAAAGCTTTTGCTGGGGAAGATCCCCGTGTCCAAGAGCATGCAAACTTGGGAGAGAAAGAACAAGCTTTGCAGAAAAGGTGTGATTGGGTGGCTGTGTGGGATGCCCGGGAGCTGCTGAAGTGCGGTGCCAGCAGAGGGAGCAAGGCAGGGATGTGAGAAGCTGGAAAACTCTCCAGAAACACCTCTCTGTGAATCCTCCTGTAGCTGCTGATCTAACAACCATTCCCAGTGGCCTTTCAGATGCAGGCAGCTCCCTTCAAACTCCCAACTGCCAGAAGAGTTTTCCCCATTGTCTTTGCTATTCACTGGTGCCATGCTTCATCTCCATGCCCTCCTGATCTCCTGGAAAGCGAGTCCCATCTGCTCTGGTGATGATGTCAGGAGTTTGGCAGCTGTCTCCTCACTTAATTGTCCACATTTCTTAGCATGTGTTTCCTGCAGCATATTTGAATAACTGCTCTGCAAACTGGTTTTGACTAGGAGTGGAGTGGAGGGTACCCACCCAGTGTGGGTAGTGGGGTGCTTGGTTTCTCTTTCTATTATCTTCTGGCTGTTGTTCTTCTTTTGTCACTCAAGTTTATCCCTGGATGCAGACACAGAAAGGTGTATCTGCAGGACTACCTGTGTTGGTAGAGGAGACAAGATCTTTCTCCAGAGGGTAATTCAGAGCAGAAACTTGGATAATCTGCTCTGAATCTGTTTTTCCCCTCTTAATTCTACATGCACCTGAGGCAAAAGAGCTGTCATCTGAGGTTTCCCATGTCAGGAGGTGTGAATATCCCCAGCTTGGACTGCAGAGCTTCTGGGAGCCACTTGTTTCCTACAGGGTCTGTGGAGGACACTGGCCTGGGCAGATGGAGAGTAGAATTTGGTGCTGAAAATTCTAGAGACATTTCAGTGGGGTATGGATATCCAGGTTGTCCAGGGAGGTGGTGGAGACCTCATCCCTGAAGACGAAGTTCAGGCTTGGTGAGGCTCTGAGCAGCCTGACCTAGCTGAGGATGTCCCTGCTCTCAGCAGGGGTAGTTGGACTGGATGACCCTTAGGGGTCATCCCAAGGCATTCTGTGATTATACCTATTTCTCCCTGGTAAAGACACAGCTTCTCTGACTGATCCATTTTATCATCTGTCCTTCAGAATAAAACTTCCATGTTTTGGGTGAAAAGAGGTGGTTGATTCTCCATCAGAGTGACCTGGGAGTCATTTGGTGCTGCTGTGTGCAGCCTGTTCTGAATTAGTCTCTCACCACCTGCAGGGAGGGCTTTGCCATGGCAGCTCAAAACCCTCAAGCTCTCCTGGGTGCTCCAGCAAGTACCACTTTTTTCTCAGGTGTGAGGAAAGTGGTGTCACTGAAATATGCACCTGGTTGTGTGCCAAACTGGGCACTGCTTGTGTGGCATTTCACCAGGGAACCCCACAGCAGCATGGTTTAAATTATTCAGCTAGCAAAAGTGAGAAGAGCAAAACAAAAGGTCTCTCAGGGTGGAGATAAGGAGTTGCTGGGGAAGGGTTTGCAAGAAGCTTTAGTTGTCACCCTGAGGTCAACTCAGCTTGGTCATCTGAGCTGAGATTGCCAGTGTCAGGGCAACAGAAGACAGGGGAGCACCATGGGTGAAGAGTGTGGAAGGAAATTGGACAGAAATGGTATGGAAACTTGTCAGAGGTGTTAAAAGCTGGGAACAGAGAAAGATCTGTTGGGTTTTAAAACTCAGATTAGGGTTATGAAGTTGCTATTTCACAGAATCACAGAATGTTAGGGGTTGGAAGGGACCTAGAAGATCATCTAGTCCAACCCCCCTGCCAGAGCAGGGTCACCTAGACTAAGTTTCTCAGTTATGTGTTGATTCCCATGCTAGGAAGAACATACCCATAACATGTGATGCCTTGTTTGCCTTTTCCTTCCATAGCAGTTAGGTGAATTTCCCAAACCCTGAGGGTTCATTTTGGGTGCAGGAACCACTAGCAAAGTTTTCTTGGGTCTGCAGCCTAGAAACTTTGTGATTTAGAAGCTGCCTCTGGAGTGTGCTATAAGATGATGAAATAGCTTAATGAGGTGCCTCAGAAATGGTTACCACCACAGAACTGTAGCTCTGAAATATTTATAAGGAATATAAAACCAATGCATTTTGAGCTGTGCTATCGTGTCTTGAGGGTGGGGAACCTTAAAAACTTTAGTATTTCCATTTATTTTAATCTCTACCCAACAACACATCAGACACTCAGAGTAAACGAAGCTTTCTTGGCAACTCTTCCTCTTCAGGACAGTGAACTCTTGACGTTCAACATCTCCCGGCACCAGTCGTGGTGGAGTGAAAATGGTCCTGGCTGTGTGAGGAAGGAGGCTTCCATGCCTGGCATCAAAGGGCTGGACAGCCACTCCTACGTGTCTGTGATTGGCTGTGCCCTGGAATACCGGTACATCGAGGTCATGCACAGCTCCTTCCAGATCCTGGTCGCGGTGAGTACATGGATGAGAGCCCCAGGGGGGTTCAGGATGTGCTCCTTGGCTTGATTTCTTTCCAGGCATGGAGGTTGGCCCCTATATTTCCACTCTGTTTGGTACCATCTGATTGTGAAAGCCTCTAAATGTTTGTTTGTTCTCTCTTGAAAGAACTGGAGATGCAGAGCAGGAATTTAACACCTGATAACAAATCAGAGAATCATTCTGGTTGGGAAAACCCCTTGGGATCATCCAGTCCAACCATCAGCCCTACTCTGCAAAGTTTACCCCTAAACCATGTCCACATCCAAACCACCCTGAAACACCCCCAGGGATGGGGACTCAACCCCCTCCCTGGGCAGCCTGTGCCAGGTTCTGGCTACTCTTTCTGTGAAATGTTTTTCCCTAATGCCCAGTGGAGCTGGAATCCATTCCCTCTTGTTCTGTCACTAATGACCTGTGAGCAGAGCCCAGCACCAGCCTCTCCACACTGTCCTTTCAGGTGCTGTAGAGAGTGATGAGTATCCCCTCAGCCTCCTCTTCCTCACTAACCAGTCCCAGCTCCTTCAATCTCCTCATCAGATTTATTCTCCAGACCCTTCCCCAGCACTGGCTCCAGCCCCTCCAGAAAGAGATTTCTCTTGGATGGAGGTGCCCAGAACTGGACACAACACTCACATTTTTCTGTATCCCTGTTGGGTGTGGAAATTCATGTTTTGACAAGGTCAGAGACTCTTCTAAGGATTTCTCTTATTCCTTATGGCTTAGTGGTGGCTGGCAGAGCACATTTGTGCACGTAGGTTGTGAAGAAGCAAAAGGGAGAAGGTCCTTATCTTCAGAAAAAGGAAGAAACTTTTAGCAGAAGTCAGCATATTTTCTTTCTGCTGATCTAAGCACTAAATGTTTTCAACACTTTACTCATTGGAGCCTTATGCAGGCTCTTAAAAGTCTTCTGTAGTAATTCAGTGGCCTTAATGTTCACTGGTAATTAATTGTTTCTCACTTGTCTGTGGGATGAGCAGAAACAATGTCCATTGTCCCCCCACCTCTGTGGGCACTCATGCATTTTGTAGCTGCATTGGAGTTAGCAGCCTGAATCTTTCTGATCTGCTCTGCTTTGCTTCTCTGTGCTTAATGGCCCTAAGAACAAAGGGTTGTGGGCTGGAGAAACGTTCACCTTTAGTTTTGGCTGAGACAAGGGTGGCTGAGCCTGATGAGATGTTAGAAGATAACAAATAGAGACATTCCAAGCTTCTGGAGTGCCAAGTACTTCTCTGCACGTTTTTTGGGACAACTTTCCCCCGTTGTGATGCTGCATTTGCCATTAGCTGGGCTGAGCTGGGTGACTCAGTGAACTGAGCTGCAGGGAGGGGGGGAAGGCTCAACCTCCTTTCTTGCCATGTCACAGAACAGAGGCAGCCAGGGAAGCTCCTGTTTCCTGAGTTGGATGGGCTCCCTGGCGAGTGTGCTGGCTCTTCATGTTTGGTTAGCTCCTCAGGGAAAATCACCTGCATTAAACTGTCTGAGAGTTGCTGATGCATGTGACAGAGAAAGGCAAAACCATCCAGGATAGGGGATGTTGTCTTCTCCAAAGGGCCCTTGGCTGGGAGAGGATGGATGCTGCTGAGCTGCTGCTGCTCCTCAGTTTGGTGAAACAACTTTGAACATCCCAGGCTTTTAAAGGTCCTGTGACCCAGGCAAGAGGTTCAGCCAACAAATGGTCCTGAGCTGGTCTGGACAGACCTTGGGATTATGGGAGATGAGGAAGGTAGGCACACAGCCCTAAATCATCATACTGATGTATAGGAAACACAGAAGAGTCTGTGTCTCTGAGTGTTTTCTGCTTTGCTTCCCCCCAAAGGCACAAGACAATACCCTCTGAGTCTGCAAAACATCACAGAGGGCCAGAGAGGAAGGTGGAGAAGGGAACTGTGAGATAACATGGAGTTTAGGTCAATATTTTCTTTCCCTTTCTCCCCGAGCTGTAACTTGCAGTGGATTTTTGAATGTCAAAGTCTGGGAATGAGGTTGAAATACTTGCATGCAAGAAAGCTGTTTGGGCTGAGCTGTGCAGGGTGATTTCTGCTTGTGCTGTAATAAAAACATTCTGATTAATTTCTGCTTGTGCTGTAATAAAAACAGACTATTGAAGCTCTGGACCTGTAACTCCTGCCAGCTCTGAAATGCTCCCATCATTTTGCCATGTAGTGGGGCAGACAGAGCTCTCCTCTCTGCCTGGAGGCCAGGCAGCAAGCAAGCCTGGAACTTTCCCACTCAGACCCTGCCTGAAAACAATCAGCCAGTTCTCTTGCTTTTTAGTCTCTGAGGGTCAAACTCTTTGATCCCTGCCAGTATCTTTTTCTGCTCCCTTTCTCCCATTCTAAGGCAGCTGTTATTACAGGCTGCTGTCCTTCCCAGAGCTCCCAGCAGCTACTGTGCTGCAGGCAGGAGGGCAGGCTGGATCAATAGGACAAAAAGCATGAGTAGGAACTTGAAGACTCAAGGGGATGCAGCAAGGGACATGACCCAGTTCCCTCCTTCTCTGCTACATGCTTGAGATGGGAATAGTCAGCTCCCTCTGAAGGAAGGGCAAGGGACAGGCAAACTGGTGGTTTAATGGTTTTTAGGAGCTGGGTGGAGTTGTCAGGGGGGTATTTTGCTGTTGGTTGGTTTTTTAACCCCAGCTATGGTAATGTGAATTCCATGTTCTTTGTCAGTGCTCAGCTGTGGAGATTTAGGTTGTTTTCTGAAAATACCAGTTCTTGAGATGAGGAGCTGTAGTGCACAGTGCTGTGGACTGGGGGTAAGGCTCCCTGAATTCCATCTTGCATGCCAAAGGAGAGGGAAAAGCAAACCTGAACCCATCTGGTGAGCACAGTGTTGGCTCTCATCTTGACTCCTGCTGGCTGTGTTATCCTGCTCCTGGGCACACATAAGGTCTCAGTCTGCTTCTGCTCAGAGCTTGTCTGTGCTCCTTAAAGGCAAAAGCAACTCCTTTAGTCTGGAATGTGGCCAACCTTGGGTATATCAGTCCCTGTGCATGGCACAAGTAGCTGTAGGGCCCAGAATGAAAAACTTTCTCAGTGCTTTAGCACGTTGGAGGGAAAGGTTTATTTCAGCTACATTTGAAAGTTGATATTGGTGTAGATAGGTCCCTGGAAAAATAATCCTACCAACCTGACTAGGAAATGCAACAGCAACTAGTTGGTCAAGAAAACAAATGTGCTTAGTTTTTATCTTAGCAAGGATTCATCTCTCCCCAGCTCACCAGCCAGCAGGGAGAGGAGAGATTTCTGGTTCTGAAATACCTGGCATAGCTCTGGGCTGTCCATATGGTAGTTCTGGAAATGGGGAGGGTTGGGCTTTTCCTCAGGGCCCATTGAATGGGATGGAAATGAGAAAAGCCTTCCCAACTGAGAGCTCATTGCTTGCCTGTCTGCTGTTTTCACTCAGACTGACAGGCTGGAAGGTTCCCAGGCAGGCAGCAGTGCAAGGCTTGACAGCAGATGTTATGTGAGAAGCAACGTGTGAGAGATTCTTTGCTGTTGGCAGAAGCTAGATTTTCAGTGGTCATAAATGCATCCAAAGAGTAAAGCAGGTCAGGGAATCAAAGGATTTGGAGTTGCCTCTCTTTGGCTATCTGGTCACAATAGCTCTTTCACAAGTTTTTTGCTTGCTTGTAGCTGAGATCTCTTCATTTTCATCCCCCCCTCCTGTCACACTGCTGAGAGCATGCACACTTCATTAGCTCTGATTAGAAGTGAAACCTGGAATAGATGTGCCCTGAAGGAGGAGACTCTGCACAGATCCTCTGTAGTGGAAAAAACAACGGCAACTTTTTCTGACAGAAGAGTGAAGAGCAGCCCAAAATCTTCACTAGGACAGATGCAGATTAAAGCTGAGATCTTCCACAAGCAGCAGGAACACCTCCTAAATTTTGCCTTGCAATCCTTTGCACATTTTGCACACTCACAGCCAGCTGGTCCCTTTCTGTAAGGGCCTTGCTTAGTAATCTTGCTGTAATTCAGCCTTCCTGGCTCCAGCACTTTGCTGCTGGTTTGTGAGCACCTCAGTTGGCTAGTAAAGTGATCTCCAGATGCCTGAGGGGCAGAGGGGGGTATTGGGCACACTCCTTGGCTTCCCTTCTTTCATTTGCCTGCAGAAGGTTTGGGACAGCCCAGCTCCATCCTCTCTTGCTGGGAAGCAATGTGTGCCCAGGACATGTGTTCTGCATCAAAAGCTTACTGGGCTAGGTCTGCAGCCTGGAGGAACCTGGTACTGACCATGCAGAGCAAGCAGAGAAACTGCAGCAGGAGGCTAAAGCCCAAGAAAACATTCTTGGGGGAATTAGAGCAATAGCTTAGTGTCATTTTACATCACTGATGTTTCACCTCCCCTACAGAATTGGCAAAGATCTCAATTTTTCCTGTTTCCTTGGGAGAAGGTTGTTTAAAAACTCTTTTTTTTGGTATTGAAATCAGCAACCATGATGGCCCTTGGAGCAAGAGGGAAATTACTTCCATATTCTTGGCCTCTGTGAAAGTTTTCCTTTCTAGGTTAATTTCTGTTAAACGTGGTGGTTTTGGGGGGCTTGATACACCTTCAAGGGTGCAGGCAGAAGGCAACTTTGGGGTCTCATCCCACTTCCCAGCAAGCTCTTCCAGGGAAACACTGGCCAACAGCAGCAGCATTTCTCCTCTGTAGCTCTACTCCATCCATAATTCATGCAGAAGGTGAGACAGGGAGAATCCCAGGAGTTAATTTTATCCCTGAGGTGATGTGTTTAATTATAGTTTAGGTCAGCCCATAGAGCCCTGCAATTCATGTTTCTGCTTTGTCTCTTCCCTCCTGAAACACTGGCCAGGTCATGACACCAGAAAAACTTCTTGGACTAAAAAAAGTCATTAAATGAACATTTTTTTCTTTATACTGATGAATCTCATGTGAAGAAGGAATGGATGATTAAATTAAGAAAGTCAATCTGAAACACTAAGCAAGTAATTTTTAAACAAAGCCAGGAGGTAGAATAAAACAGAAAACTCTCCATGCCCATGAAGCTGGAATTAGAGATTTAGAGAAGTTCACTTAATTCACCAGCTGTTGGTGGTTTTTTTCTGAGTGTAAAAGGTCATCTTAGTCATAAAAGGAGAAATGCAGGGGGTGAGAGGAAGGATGGTTGAGGGTTATGACATTAATTTCTGTGCAAAACATAGTTTTATGTTGGGAATTCCAGGGAAAAACTCTTGAAAAACCCCAACCTGACCCAAATTACCCCAAACTTCAGAAAGAAAAAAATAAATCCCTGTTTTTTGTGTTAGCAAAGTGTATTTGGATTAAAATATATTTTTTTTTAATTCTCCTGACTGGAGCATCTCTGTGTCCAGGC
>VYZU01001867.1:4761-23782 GCA_013401355.1 Ceyx cyanopectus | reverse complement strand
CATCCCCAGAAAGGTAATGGAGCTACTTAACCTTGGCCCTATCTTTAGGCATATCAAGGACAAGGAGGTCATTAGGAGCAGACAACACGGTTTTACCAAGGGGAGGTCATGTCTGACCAACATGATAGCCTTTTATGAGGACATATCCAGTTGGATAGACTATGGTAGAGCATTGGATGTGGTTTATCTTGATTTCAGTAAGCCATTTGACACTGTCTGCCATAGCATGCTTCTGGCTAAACTAAGGCAGTGGTCTGGATGATCCAGTAGTGAGGTGGATTGGCAACTGATTGAAGCAAAGAAGCCAGAGAGCTGTGGTCAGTGGGATGGAGTCTAGTTGGAGGCCTGTAACTAGTGGGGTCCCACAGGGGTCGGTGTTGGGACCAGTTCTGTTCAACATATTCATCAATGACCTGGATGAGGGCACAGAGTGCACTGTCAGCAAGTTCGCTGATGACACCAAACTAGGTGGAATAGCTGACAAACCAGAAGGCTGTGCTGCCATCCAGAGAGACTTGGATAGGCTGGAGGGTTGGTCAGGAAGAAATTGAATGAAATTCAACAGGGGCAAGTGTAGAGTCTTGCACCTGGGAAAGAACAACCCCAGGTATCAGTATAGGTTGCAGACTGGCCTGTTGGAGGACAGCAAAGAGGAAAAGGATCTGGGGGTCCTAATTGATGGGAGGCTGACCATGAGCCAGCAATGTGCTCTTGTCGCCAAGAGGTCCAATGCCATTCTGGAGTGTATTGAAAGGGCAGTGGCTAGTAGGTGGAGAGTTGTTCTCCTGCCCCTCTACTCTGCCCTTGTAAGGCTGCATCTGGTGTACTGTGTCCAGTTCTGGGCCCTCCAGTTCAAGAGAGACAAAGGGCTACTGGAGAGTTCAGCGCAGAGCCACAAAGATGATGATGGTAGTGGAGCATATGAGAAGAGGCTGAGGAGAGCTGGGGCTCTTTAGCTTGAAAAAAGGAGATTGAGGAGTCACCTCATCAATGTTTATAAATATATAAAGGATGAGTGCCAGGAGGATGGAGCCAGGCTCTTCTTGGTGACGCCTGATGACAGAACAAGGGGCAATGGGTGGAAGCTGAGGCACAGGAAGTTTCAAGTAAACATGAAGAGGAATTTTTTCACTGTGAGGGTGATGGAACACCAGAACAAACTGCCCAGGGAGGTTGTGGAGTCTCCGTGTCTGGAGACATTCAAAACCCACCTGGACGTGTTGCTGTGTGATGTGGTCTAGGTGATCCTGCTCTGGCAGGAGGGTTGAACTAGATGATCTTTTGAGGTCCCTTCCAGCCCCTGGCATTCTATCATTCTATGATTCTATTATAAATTTTTAGAAGAACCAAGAGGCAGATCTACGATTTCAAGCTGTAAGAGATGGAAAAATTATTTTTTATTTCTCATGAAGTTACTGAAGATAAAGGACTATGTAGTATCATTTTTAAGTGAAAAAAAAAAAAGCATCATATAAAAACAACCTCACCTAGTTACTGGATTTCACTGTGGCTCTTACAGTTGAGTGAACTGTTAGTAAAGGAGATGGCTACAAAAAGGTAGAAACAGTATAAAGCCCTATGCAACAGGAGGGAACAGAAGTGTGTTTCACATGTGAAGCTGTTCAGAACCTTTTCATATTGCACAGTTTCAAAATGCTAAGCTTATTCTTAGTGGGAACCACTAAATTCAGACAAAATAAACACAATTAAAGGAATCAGCTGTTGTGAAAAGGCAAGACACATTGAAGTCCACAGATTTTTTTCCAAATTAGAGATTCTGTTTTCTTAACAGAAACACAGAATTTTTATTAATTTTTTTTTTTAAGGTTTATGCATGTTGCATTTAGGTGACATCACAGCTTACCTGTTGCAAAGTACAGTCACTGAACTGAGTTTGTGTGGCAAGGTTTTGGTAGCAGGGCAGCTACTGGTGTGGCTCCTGTGAGAAGCTGCTAGTACCTTCCCCCATATCTGACAGAGCCAATTCCAGCCCATTCCAAGATGGACCTGTCACTGGCCAAGGCTGAGCCCATCAGTGATGGTGGTAGCACCCTATGACAACATACTTAAGAAGTGTAAAAAAACCTGTAAGGCAAAAGCAGCTGGAAGACAAAGTGGGAAATGTGAAAGAAACATCTGTGCAAACACCAAAGGTCAGTGAAGAAGGAGGGGGAGGAGGTGCTACAGGTGCCAGATCAGAGATTCCCCTGCAACCTATGGTGAAGACCACTATGAGGCAGGCTATCACACTGCAGCCCATGGAGGTAAACAGTGGTGCAGATATTCACCTGCAGCCTATGGAGACCATGACAGGGCACATGGATGTGCCCAAAGGAGGCTGAGATCCAGTGGAAAGACTGCACTGGAGCAGGGTCCTGGTAGGACTTGTGGCTCTGTGGAGAGAGAAACCCACATTGGAGCAGACTTGCTGGCAGGACTTGTGATCCCTTGGAGGACCAGAACTGGAGCAGTCTGCTCCTGAAGGACTACACATCTTGGAAAGGACACATAGAAAGGAAGAGTGGGAGGAGGAGGGAGTGGCAGAGAAGACATGTGATGAACTGAGTACAACCACTATCTCTGGTCCCCCTGTGCTTCTCAGGGAGGAAGATGTAGAGAAGTCAGAAACAAAGGAGTGAAGCTGAACCTGGGAAGGGATGGGTGGATAGAATGTGTATTCAGTTTTGTATTTGTTTCTCACTATGATACTCTATTTTTAATTTGAAATAAATTATTTTTCCTCAAGTTAAGTTTATCTTGCCTCAAAAGTAATTGGTAAGCAACATCCCTGTTTTGATCTCATTCCATTAATATTTTTAATCTCAGTTTCTCTTCTTGTCCTGTTCAGGAGTGGGAATGAGATAAGCCACTGGGTGGGTATCTGAATACCAGCCAAGGTCAACCCATCACAGTGTCCCTCCACAGAGGTTAAAAACTAGCTGTCATTTTATCACTGTGACTACTGGTACCAGCTCAAACCAAATTAACTTTGGAAGCAATATAAATGCCAACTGTTTATGTACTGTGCTACTGAAATTACAGCACTGTAGAATCTAGCCAGTGTTGTTCCATAAGGTGATACATATATTAAGTAACTTCACCAAATTTTTTTTAATTGAAATCAATTGTATTAAAAAATCTAACATCCAATATGTTTAGAAACCAAAGGAAAAGATAAATAAAGCTAAAGATACCACATAATAAAACTGAATCAAGAAATGACCTCAGGTTTTTATTTTACAATTACAACCGAAGTTGAGTTTAAAACTGAAGTTGAGTTTAAAAAAAACCCCAAAACCAAAACACAACCAAAAACCCCACTCTATAGCTTTAATCAAAGAACTGGTTACCACATACCTCAAAATTTTAGAACAAGAAGATCTCAAAACTTATTTTTTAGTTCTAAACTGCATGAAGCCATTGAGGAAAAAAAAATGTTGCATCCATCCACGGCTGACAAAAAGACTGCTTTTGACCCAGAGATGTACAAAACTCATCATGCCAGTCAACAGCCATTACTTTGTTTTCTTTCTTCTCAAAAACTAGACTGTGAAACACACAAAGGCTGAAGAGAAAGTTGGTAACCAAAACAAACACGTTTTCTCTATGGAAAATCTATCTTTCTGAAGATAATGTTCAGTTACATGTAAACAAAGGGCAAGAGAGTCATCCATCCTGTTCACTACAATATTTTAATTTTTTTTCTTGATGAGGTAAAACTGGACAGCAACTCAGGACAAATGCTATGACCAAATAGGATTTCCCATGACTATACTTGGAGTCTTATTCAAGAGGTACACTTTTTTTTGATACAGTTTAGCAGAATACAACTACACCATGTATAATGCAAACCATATGTTAAGGGATAGTACTCGAGAACCGTGACTATTTTGAGACCTTTGAAATGGCTGAATCCAGCATATCACCAGAAGTATAAACAATCTGAATAGCATTTGCAAGCAGATCAAAAGTACAACTGGTCAAATACAAGGCAAAAATAATTGGAACCAAAAAAGCAACTGCCAGCAATAGATTAAATGAGATGAATAATGTGTTTCCAGCAGCAACACCAAAGTAATAGATGACTGTCTCTAGCCTGCCAGCAGAAATGTCTGATTCTTAACTAATCCATTTTCTGAATTGTATTTTGGAAACTAGTCATTAAATAGTCATCAAAATTTTAACCCATTAAAGGCCACTTCTTGTCTGGCAATTTGGCTTGCAGAGAGACACATACATATACATATATTTTTAATACAGGTAGAAGAAATCCTCTCAAAATTCACAGCTAAAGACCACAACTGCATCAACATCATCCAGATGTACTCAAGAAAAACTGTTTTATAAAGTTTCATGAAATGGTTCCACCAGGAGAAATCATCCAGCTAAAAATTACCACACAGAAATTTGGTAATAGTAGTATTGGTATAATAACATATTGCATATGTTGCATTGCAACATATACCAGTGATTAGGTTGTAAAATAAAGGGAAAAAAAATCACCCTTCTCCTTTTCAAACACAGCAACAATCCTTCTTGTTTTTTTCAAAACATGTATTTCCTCTCTTGTTCTCCTAAGCTAAAACTAATTGCCTGAACTCAAATCTTGTTTACTTACAAACATTCAATAAGGTCAGGGTAATGAGGAAAAAAGAGGGTCAAAGAAAGCATTTTCCTGTAAAATAATAGTTAAAAAAAAAGCCAATCAAACAAAAACAAACAACAACAAAAAAAGCAAAACAAACTCAAAAGCAAACCAAATAAGTATTAGATACAGGAAACAAATCCAACTATTTCTGCAAACTGTGCTTACGTTGTTCACTTATTTATTTTTTTAAAGTAGATCAAGCCTTGAATTTGGCTCACCATACAGTCTCAAAAAGCAGTCACAACAACTACAATCCCTGGTATGCTTTTTGAAGATGAAGAAAACTTAATGTAGGAACACGTGGAATGCTTTAAAAGCCAGTCTTGTCCCTGACTTTGTATTGTGAAGCCTATGACAGTCTCCTTATCCATACTAATGAACATCAAGCAAGAACAAGGCCATGTGAGTGAGCATTTGCTGCCTGTCACTTAACTGAGTCAACTGAGACTGGTGTGGCAGGCAGAAAGTAAGCAAGTATTCAATTTCTTGTCCAGTTTGCTCAGTGCAAAAAAAAGAGCAAAAACTAAGAAAGCATAACTGATTTTTAGTGACCTCTTTGCAACAAGGTTGTAGCTAATTTGGCAGCTTCAAAAGGAATCTGATCTGGTACCTCAGCCATAACCAGTCTCAGTGCTGCAAGTGAAAGACTACATACACAAGGGAGCACAAGGAAAATGCTCTTTATTGAGCCAACATGAAACAACTAATTGAGAATGCATCATCTTAATTATCTATGGATACATATATAACAAGAACAAATAACAATAAAAAGATCTGCTGTGAATTAAATGTCTGGTTCAGCTGTAATTCTAAGAAATCCTGCTAAAGGCCACATAGATTTTTATTTTTCCACATCTCAGAACTACCATACCAAAATATTTGGGGATTTACATAAACTTTGAATCAAATATAAAGTAAATCAGATGTAAATACTTCCACAGAGGCTGGCAAAAGGCTGCTTCCTTAAGCACCGTTAATATTAAAGATTTAGGCTTTAAATGCCACAATGCCATGACAGTTGCTTTTTTAATTAGGGGATAAGGTTACATTTTACAATTATAGGTCTAAGATAACAGAACAAACATATTGCCCTTTCCTAGGCATCAGAGGCTATAGTAGCTCAAGATGAACAAGATTCATGGGTAGAAAGGAAAGACTTTACATCTTTAATTTGAGCAACAATATTTGTTTCAAGTAAAGTCTGAAATCTGGTAAGCATCTGAATTTTATTCCCTAACATTAAGAAATACCAAGAGCATAAAACCACTTTCAAACAAATATGAAGAGTGTAATGTTACATAATGTTTAATCTATTTAGCATGCAGTGAAAAGCCCAGCACCCAATCAAAATCTACAGTTCAGGAAGGAACATTATCTGTCAGCACTAAGAAATATCTAGAACTTTGAATTCGGTTCCTCCATCTTCACATTCCACTGTTACGGTGAAGTTCTACCACAAAAAAAAAAATTAATTTGGCCTGGTTACCTTATTTACTACACAGTATACTAAAAGCACTATAGTATGTTCAGAAGCAATGACATAATTAGGGTTTATGAGAGCTGGACTATCAAACAAAGGCAAGAAAGTTTGGCCACTGGGTCCTGGCAAAGCTGATCTAGTATAACACCACCACATCTTTAGCTAACACACCTCTTACTGCTTCTTATGGTCCCTAGTGCCTAGCTGTGTCTTGTTACCTATTAAAGACTACATGTTTTTTGAGACAGGTATCGTGCAATCATTCTACATTTGTCCGGCTTTTTGCATAGCCTATGTTCTTGTCTATTAACAGAGCTCTGTGGCACAAGAGCAATCCAATTAAATCATAAACATGAATACACTGCAATGGACTCTGGAAGAGGTCATATTTGAAGCTCTGTAGGACATTTCCTGGACAACAGAAAATCTTTACTCACCAAATGTGGACAGTGCTTCCACAGGTGATAAATGCAGAACACAAGGAGAGAACAAATTCATAGAAAGCTTGCTGTTACATCTTCTTAGAATAGACTATAATATAATCTTTCATTTGGAAGGGACTTACAATGATCATCTAGTCATGAGCTATACTTTAAATTGATACTATACATACATACATTCTTACAAGACCCCACCTTCTCACTCATATTTACATTCTCTTAATTATTCTAAAGGGGAAATTACTTGGATACAATAATTAAATATTCAAGTACATGACTTCAAGAATGTAAAGACCAAGACTGTAGCTCTAAAGGAAGGTCATTTGCTTTTCAAGCATACCACTTTAGCTTCATGCATTCAAGTAAAATCACAACCTGATACATGGTTAGACTACACAGACACTTCTAAGTCTTTTAAGTATTTGTGATATTATAATACAGTCTGAAGACCATTGTGGAACCAATTTTTGTTACCTTTTGGGGCTCCCAAAATGTTTTTTTCTAAATACATGACATAACTTTTTTTTCCTATTACTTGTCATGCTCAGTGTCTGGATTGTCTGTTGCTGAGGGAGCACCTCTCTTGCACCAGTTTGTTTTATTTACTTTTTTCTTTCTATGTAAGCCAAGAAAAATACATCATGCATAGGAGACTGTCTATCCAGTCAAATTTAAAATATTAAAATATAAAGGGAAGGCTCAATAGGAGCAGGGGGAGATTTTAAAGAGTAAAGGTGAATTTTTATTAACATTAAAAAAAAAAAGTTAATAGAGAGGCTGAAAAATTATTTATTTCAGTGAAGGAATGAATTCCAAGACCAGGATTACCTTATACCTTATCACATTTTGTCAGAAGTATTCCTGAGTTTAAAAGTTCACAGAAGCAATTCGTAAGACCAGTTTTCTTCTAAAGCAAGTAAAAATATAAGCAGTGCTTTTCATTACCACACCATGCACAAGCTACACTGATAGGACAGGAAGAAGGAATGCAGCAACGCACAACAATTCACCCACTAAAATATGGTTTTCTTAAAACTTACTTCAAAAAACCTCTGCATTCCAGACAATCAAAAACAATTCACCCACTATGCATCTTCAGCATTGGTTTTAGCAAGGAACAAATGTGTTTGTGTCTGGCCTAACATAATCAAACTTTTTCTAGTCATCTACCTAGACCTCAAGATACATATTCATCTATACTGGATGAATTAAAGCAAGGGAGATGAGTCATCAATATGTGCTTGCAGTCAAGGCCAGTCGCATCCTGGGCTGCATCTAGAGAAGTGTGGCCAACAGATCCAGAGGGGTGATTCTGCCCCTCTACTCTGCTCCGGTCAGACCTCACCTGGAGTCCTGTGTCCAGCTCTGGAGCCCTTAGCACAGGAAGGACATGGACCTGATGGAGCGCGTCCAGAGGAGGGCCATGAAGATGATCACAGGTCTGGAACACCTCTTCTACAAGGACAGACTGAGGGATCTGGGGTTGTTCATCCTGGGGAAAGCTCCAGGGAGACCAACAGCCACCTTCCAGTACTTGAAGGGAGCTTATAAATAGACTGGAGAGGGCCTGTTTACAAAGCCCTGTATTGAAAGGACAAGGAGCAATGATTTTACAATAGAAAGGAGTGGATTTAGATTAGAAATAAGGAAGAAGTTCTTTGCCACGAGAGTGGTGGATCACTGGAACAGGTTGCCCAAGGAGGTTGTTGAGGCCAAGAAAAGACTGAGGTACTGAATACCTTCTTTGCCTCAGCCTTTAATATAGCTAGACCAGTTGTTCTCAAGGTACCCAGCCCCCTGAGCTGGGAAAGGTACTGTGCTCTTTTCTGACTTGTGATCTGTTGCCTTCTCTAGTCTTTTAACTGTGATTGCTGCTATCCAGTGTTGTGCAGAATAGATGTATTAGAAGCAGAAAGATAGAGTTTTCTTTCTGCTGTATTATGAGAATAAATCCACATTTCTGGCAGTAAAATACTGTTAACAGAAACTCTGTTTAAAAGTGTTGCAGTGTTTGTCAGAAGTGTCACAGGTGACTACACAGGTCCTGCCTCAAACAAAAGGAAGGGCATGTTTTCCACTCCCTTCAAAAGAAGTCTTCACTGAATAGTATTTTAGAGAACTGTTTGAGGGAAGATCATACTGGATTAAGGAAAAAATGGTGCAGACCTGTGGCTTCCCAGAGGCTTCTAAATGGGTGGTGTTATGAAGAGTGGACTTGCTATTTATTTGGGCATTTTCTGAGCAAACTATGCTTTTGCTTTTCGGCACCTGAACACGGCTTCTTAGGCAGTAAAGATTAGTGATAGCTTCTTCTCATCTGTCAGGCTTCACCTCTGGACAACTTGTACTTGCAATCAAGCACATCCAAGCCATAGAACAGTGACTAGTTTCTAAGTTCAAGGAACATGGGAATGGTCACCTTTTTTCATCTGTACAAGCGCTAGTGCCAGCCCAAGAACTACCTGTGCAAGCACTGCAGGAGCAGACAGTGCCCTGTGCTGGCAGTCAGAGGTGAACTGTGACTTCATGTTCCTTCACTGCTCCTGGTAGGGCACCACCAGAGCCGGGGCCAGTCTGGCTCGTGCTTGGACTCCTGCCAAGCATGCCTGTGAGGTGTGAAACATCAACCCAGGCTTTTTGTTGTGCTGGGTGGTGCTTTGGGGGCAGCTGTTGGCAGCTCTCGGTGCCCTGCCTGGAGCCATCCTCTGTGCTTCCCCAGCACTGCCAGGTGCAGGAAACTGCTTCCCCTGCCTGCCAGGCGCTGCAGGACATGCCTGCAGCAGCAGTGGTGAGTTGCAAGGGGAAATGTCCCCTGGGGGTGGCTGTGGGGTGGGTGATGGGACTCAGGGAACTGGAAGGGTGTCCTTCTCCAGGGGCCTGTGCATTTCTTCCTCCCCTCACCCTTTCTGGGAGAGCAAGTGAGTGTGGTCTCTTTCCATTTTGCAGGGTGTGACACCAGTGAGGGTGATCATCTCCTTATACTTGGGAAACCCCAGTTTGCTTCAACAAGCAAACATAGCTGCAGAGACCAAATGGACATGCCCTGTTTCCTGCGATGCTCAGGAGATCACTTACATGAGCCCTGTCTCCACCAATTCTGCCTGGGCTGCATTATTCGGTGGACCACCAGCAGAGTGGTGTGCCCTCTTTGCAGGCAGCCAGTCAACACCATCGTTTACGCTCTGCCATCAGAGGAAGATTATGTGAAGATGGTCCTTCCAAGATCTATCTATCTATCAAGATCCATCGGCTGCTGTCTGGGGGGAAGAGCAGGAGGCTGAAGAACTGGTACCCAGGACTTATGTGGCTGGCTTCCCAGCAGAATCTTGGGCAAGCCGCTTCCAGAATTCCTTGGAGTTACTGGAGCCACCCTTGACAAGGGTGAATGAAGTGCTGGATGTGGCCTCATGGTGGGAGCTGGCTTCGGCGCAGGCCATCATCACACAAAATCTTTGATGTTATGGGCTGGATCAGGAGGCCTTGGTCAGGAAGCTGCAGCCCTTCATGCAAAACCAGACTGTGGCTTTTGTGCAGCAGCTTATCATCATGGCCTCAGAGAGGTTCAGCAACGAGATCCTGTGGCAGACAGAGCTTCTGGATCCCCGTGCTACTGAAAATCAGGAGGACAGCCCTGTGGCTGCCCCTTGCCCTTCCACCTCCCCTGCCCCTAACCCCACAACACAAGAGGAACCCCATCAAGAGTGGGGTCAGGCAGTGGCAGATCCCTCTCCTTCTGGCCGGGGGGGACTGCTCACCAGGAATGACCCAGCACCCCCACAAAGAGGAGGTCCACCAACTCCAAAGCCTCTGCAGCTCACAAGAGACGTCACCATTGCCATCACTAGGGTGCCTCAGAAGATTGTGAAAACAACATTGGCCAGCTGCTGGGGCAAGCAAGAGGGCTTGAAGGGGGCTTTTTACTAACTAACTTGTTAAGAAGAAGATAAAACTATGAAAACCAGAGGAAAAGACCTATTCTTTTTTTTTACAAGCAGTGCAGCTGGCTTTGTTATTGCCATCCCTAATGATTTCTCCTCCTTCCCTTGGTACTGCAAACACCTTTTCCCTCCTGTGCCTGTCACAGAAAGCCATGGCTTCTCTGTGCTCTGCATGCACCATGGCTCTCGCAGCTGCCTGGACAGAGCTGCAGTGGGAACAAGCAGGTGCCAGAGTCTTCAGGGTCTGCCCTGCTCACCCACCTGTACCAGCTGGCAGCAGTGAGCAGAAACACTGTGGGACATGAGCAAGGTAAAGGAGCTCCTACGTTTGGTGACAGAGCTTCAGGAAGAGGGGAGTAGGTTGAGGAATATCATGGGAGGTGAGACAGAGAGAATGAATACTTGCACCACACCCTACTCTTTTCCCCAGACTGGGTCCACCATCTGGCATGCAACTGTGGCACCAAACAACGAGACCAGTGGTTTGTCTACCATCTTGGAGATGAATGCAAGGTTAAGTAACAGGCCTGTGCCCTGTGTCAAAACCCCTTCCATAAAGAATAAAAGACAGGTTATTGTCACAGGTGACTTCTTTCTGAAGGTAACAGAAGGACCACTGTGCAGGCCAGACCCACTTCTTAGCAAAATCTGCTGCATCCCCAGGGCACACATTAAAGATGTGAAGAGAGAAACCTCCTGCCCGGCTATGGCCCTCAGGTTACCATTATACATTTCTCAGGGAGGCAGCAATGAAGGTGACCAAGAAATCTGTGAGCAATCCAGGGTGACTTCAGGACCTTGGGATAACTGGTCAAGGGATCAGCAGCACAAGCAGCGCTCTATTCTTCCAGTTGCAGTGAATGATGAGGGAAGAAATGGCAAAAGACAGCAGATCAGTACCTGGCTCCAGGCATGGTGTCAGTGGCAGAAATCTGGGTTTTGTGATCAGGGGTTGGTTACACACCAGCCATGCTGGCCACACACAGTGTATGCCTGTCTCAAGGCAGGCAAAGGAGGGAAGGTTCCAGCCTGTTGGAGGCTGGTTGACATAGTCACTTGGAAGCCAGTCCTGCAGGGCAAAGGAGTGCAGGAAGGCTAGACACTATTCCAGAGGGAAATCATTAAGGCACAGGAGAGGGCCAACCCCATGGGCCAAACCACGGGCCAGATGTGAAGAAGACTGGCCTGGGTGAACAGAGGGCTTGTGCTAGAACTCAAGAAGAAAGGAAAGACTGTGGCCCATGGAAGAAGGGGCAGGCCACTCAGGAGGACTACAGGGATGGTGTGAGGTTATGTAGGGTAAAAATTAGAACGTCCAAAGTCTAACTAGAACTTACTCTGGCTACTGTGGTAAAAGACACTAAAACAGCTTTCTCTAAATACACTATCAGCAAAAGAAGGACTAAGGAGTCTCTCCATCCTCTGTTGAATGTAGGGGGAAACACATTAACCAAGAAAAGGCTGAGGTACTGAATACCTTCTTCGCTTCAGCCTTTAATAGCTAGACTAGTTGTTCTCAAGGTATCCAGCCCCCTGAGCTTGGAGACATGGACAGGGAGCCAAATGAAAGCCCCCCGTAATCCAAGGGGAAATAGAAACCTCTCACACCACTTGGAGACACACAAGTCTATAAGGCCAGATGGTTCCTCAGATGTTATGCAAAGAGGTATGTTATAGACCTGACTCGAGGGGTAGAAATATATGAAAATGAGAAAGGCTATTCAAGTTCGGATCTGCTTTACAAGTGTTTACCTTAGAACACCATAAGAAATAAAACCACTGTTTTATAGGGAAAATGGGATCCATTACCTGGGAAGCAGAGAACATACGCTGTTTCCCGATGGATCAAGCCACAGACTAAGGCCATAGTTTATTTCACGCAATCCTCTTTCATAGTTTATCCCAACCAAGATTCAACAGCTGTGAAACAGCCTATAGGGGGACTTACGTTCAAAACCCTGTCCCACACTGGACTAAAGACTAGAAGCAACTGAAGGTTTGCATAGAGATAAAATAGCTTTTTCATCCTAACAGTAAAACATTCATAATGAGTAATTTCTCTAGAAGTTAGATGTCTATTAACATTTTCACTGTATTCATGAACGGTGTCCAAGTATCCAGTTTGTGCCCATTGTCCCTTGTTCTATCACTGGGGACTCCTAAAAAGTGTCTGGTCCCATCCTCTTGACACTTGCTCTTTAGATATTGATCAGCATTGATCAGATCTCAGCTCACTCTTCTCCAGACTAAACAGACCCAGGTCTCTCAGACTTCCTTCATTAGAGAGATGCACCTGTTCTCTAAGCAACTGGTAACCCTGGACACACTACTCCAGATGTGGCCTCACTAGGACAATGAAGAAGCTCCCTTGACCTGCTGGCCACACTCGTCTTAATGCTCCCTGGGATACCACTGGCTTTCTTGGCCACTAGCACACGCTGCTCATTATTAACTTACTGTCCATCAGGACTCCCACATCATCCTCCATGGAGCAGCCTTCCAACAGCTCAACCATTAACCGGTACCAGTACATGGAGTTATTCATGCCTAGGTGCAGGACACTACACTTGCCTTTGTTGATCTTCCTTAGGTTCCCCTCCACCCAGTTAGCCTGTCTCTCCAGGTGACTCTGAATGGCAGCACAGCCTCCTGCTCTATCAGCCACTCCCCTCAGTTTTGTATCATCAGCAGACTCCCTGAAGATAACATATCATCCCTTCCACTGATAAAGATATTGAACAAGACTGGGCACAGTAATGAGCCCTGGGGATCACTGCTATCTACAGGCTTCCAGGTAGACTCTACACTGCTGATCACAACCCTCTGAGCTCTGTTCAGGCAGCTCTCAGTACACCTCACTGTCCAGTCATCCAACACACACTTTGGAACACTTGCACACAGGTTTTCTATTTTTAGTTTGGAGTCTGAGCTAAGCCAACTTATGAAAGACAAGCAAGAATAACAGTCCTTGAGGTGCAGTGAAGAAAAGGGGGTCTTTAATGTCAACCATTTGATGAAAATAAAATATTTAATCTATGTCACTATCAAGTAGTTCTACCTTCATTTACACACTTCCAGTAAATTGTGCTTTGCATTATCTACTACAACAGCTTGGTTAGTTGAAATACAAGCAAGACCTGAAGTGATATCAGCTTGTTATTTATGTGTGTATACACTTATATTTCCCTTATTTATATGTAAGGGAANTCCAAAGTCTAACTAGAACTTACTCTGGCTACTGTGGTAAAAGACACTAAAACAGCTTTCTCTAAATACACTATCAGCAAAAGAAGGACTAAGGAGTCTCTCCATCCTCTGTTGAATGTAGGGGGAAACACATTAACCAAGAAAAGGCTGAGGTACTGAATACCTTCTTCGCTTCAGCCTTTAATAGCTAGACTAGTTGTTCTCAAGGTATCCAGCCCCCTGAGCTTGGAGACATGGACAGGGAGCCAAATGAAAGCCCCCCGTAATCCAAGGGGAAATAGAAACCTCTCACACCACTTGGAGACACACAAGTCTATAAGGCCAGATGGTTCCTCAGATGTTATGCAAAGAGGTATGTTATAGACCTGACTCGAGGGGTAGAAATATATGAAAATGAGAAAGGCTATTCAAGTTCGGATCTGCTTTACAAGTGTTTACCTTAGAACACCATAAGAAATAAAACCACTGTTTTATAGGGAAAATGGGATCCATTACCTGGGAAGCAGAGAACATACGCTGTTTCCCGATGGATCAAGCCACAGACTAAGGCCATAGTTTATTTCACGCAATCCTCTTTCATAGTTTATCCCAACCAAGATTCAACAGCTGTGAAACAGCCTATAGGGGGACTTACGTTCAAAACCCTGTCCCACACTGGACTAAAGACTAGAAGCAACTGAAGGTTTGCATAGAGATAAAATAGCTTTTTCATCCTAACAGTAAAACATTCATAATGAGTAATTTCTCTAGAAGTTAGATGTCTATTAACATTTTCACTGTATTCATGAACGGTGTCCAAGTATCCAGTTTGTGCCCATTGTCCCTTGTTCTATCACTGGGGACTCCTAAAAAGTGTCTGGTCCCATCCTCTTGACACTTGCTCTTTAGATATTGATCAGCATTGATCAGATCTCAGCTCACTCTTCTCCAGACTAAACAGACCCAGGTCTCTCAGACTTCCTTCATTAGAGAGATGCACCTGTTCTCTAAGCAACTGGTAACCCTGGACACACTACTCCAGATGTGGCCTCACTAGGACAATGAAGAAGCTCCCTTGACCTGCTGGCCACACTCGTCTTAATGCTCCCTGGGATACCACTGGCTTTCTTGGCCACTAGCACACGCTGCTCATTATTAACTTACTGTCCATCAGGACTCCCACATCATCCTCCATGGAGCAGCCTTCCAACAGCTCAACCATTAACCGGTACCAGTACATGGAGTTATTCATGCCTAGGTGCAGGACACTACACTTGCCTTTGTTGATCTTCCTTAGGTTCCCCTCCACCCAGTTAGCCTGTCTCTCCAGGTGACTCTGAATGGCAGCACAGCCTCCTGCTCTATCAGCCACTCCCCTCAGTTTTGTATCATCAGCAGACTCCCTGAAGATAACATATCATCCCTTCCACTGATAAAGATATTGAACAAGACTGGGCACAGTAATGAGCCCTGGGGATCACTGCTATCTACAGGCTTCCAGGTAGACTCTACACTGCTGATCACAACCCTCTGAGCTCTGTTCAGGCAGCTCTCAGTACACCTCACTGTCCAGTCATCCAACACACACTTTGGAACACTTGCACACAGGTTTTCTATTTTTAGTTTGGAGTCTGAGCTAAGCCAACTTATGAAAGACAAGCAAGAATAACAGTCCTTGAGGTGCAGTGAAGAAAAGGGGGTCTTTAATGTCAACCATTTGATGAAAATAAAATATTTAATCTATGTCACTATCAAGTAGTTCTACCTTCATTTACACACTTCCAGTAAATTGTGCTTTGCATTATCTACTACAACAGCTTGGTTAGTTGAAATACAAGCAAGACCTGAAGTGATATCAGCTTGTTATTTATGTGTGTATACACTTATATTTCCCTTATTTATATGTAAGGGAAAATATAAATGATAAAAATAGCTCTCTTGAAATGTCAATATATGGAATACAGGGAGAACTGTGGCATAGTTCGGAAGATGTTTCACTCATCTTGGATAGTGTATTCTCAAAGTCCAGATGAAAAGCAGTGACAAGTGGTGTCCCTCAGGGGTCCGTGCTGGGGCCTGTGCTGTTTCACATTTTTATCAATGACACAGACAGAGGGATCGAGAGCACCATCAGCAAGTTGGCAGATGACACCAAGCTGAGTGGTGCTGTTGAAAGGCTGGAGGGATGGGATGTCATCCAGAGGGACCTGGACAAACTGGAGAGGTGGGTACAGGTGAACCTCATAAGGTTCTACAAGACTAAGTGCAAGGTCCTGCACCTCGGCCAGAACAATCCCCACTATCAGTACAGGCTGGGGGATGAGGTGATAGAGAGCAGCTCTGTAGAAAAGGACTTGGGGGTGCTGATAGAGGAGAAGCTGGACATGAGCAGCCAGTGTGCATTTGCAGCCCAGAAGGCCAATCGCATCCTGGGCTGCATCAAGAGAAGAGTGGCCAGCAGATTGAGAGAAGTGATTCTGCCCCTCTACTCTGCTCTGGTCAGACCTCACCTGGAGTACTGCATCCAGCTCTGGAGATAATGGGCCTGTTCAAGCTGATCCAGTGGAGGGCTATGGAAAAATTCAGAGGGCTGGAGCACCTCTTCTATGAGGAAAGTATGAGTGCATTACAGTTGTTCAGCCTGGAGAAGACTTCAAGCAGAGCTTACTGTGGTATTTAAATACTATAAGAAAAATGGGGACAGAATTTTTAGTAGGGTCTGTAGTGATAGAACAATGGGTAATACTTTTAAACTAAAGGAGGGAGGTAGATTTAGATTGAAGAAGTAATTTTTTTCAATGATGGTGTTTAAACACTGAAATAGGTTGCCCAGAGAGGTGGTAGGTGTACCATCTCTGGAAACTTTCAAGATCAGTCTGGATGGGGTTCCAAGAAACTTCATCTAGTTGAAGAAGTCCCTGCTCATTGCAGGGACTTTTAAAGGTCCCTTCCAATACAAAATGTAATATGATTTCAAAGAAATCAAATGAAAGCAGGTAATAGTGTATGGTTCACCTACTCCATCTTCTACTCGTCATGAATTGAATAGAAAATTAATCACAACTTGAGTCATTTTAACAAGTATTTTTAACAATTCCAAAGACTGACTGCAGTCTGTAAGTAATATATATATCAGGATGCAGAAAGTGAAGATACAGTATGCTTATTAAAACATGTCTGTTCATGTCTGTTGGGGTTTTCTTAGCACATTCAATTATATTCCATGTAACGTACTACAAAAGGAACCTGCTACTCCATCTGAGCTCCATAAAAGTACTAGTAACCTTTATCATCAGTGTCTGTGTGATTGTCATCACTCACCTAAGGCAAGAAATCTCTCTTTGACTGTTAGAACATACTTCCTTCATGTTTTTCTAAATACCACTCTATTTAGAATCTTAGTGCTTTCATGAATAACAGTTACGCTTAATCATAAAAGAGAGTGATTCTGTTTCTTCATTTCCAAAAGAGCAACCTAATAAAAAGAAATCAATATTCAAGCTAGTGAGTGATCTGACTAACTGAAGAGTTGTTTTTACTTTAGCACAACTCGAAAGACATCTCCTCACTGGAAACCTCCCCAGATTTCTCATAATAAAACCATCCTGTCCATTCCACAGTTTTATTTTTTCTTCAAGGTTCAAGCTTAAAGAAGACTGGACTCCAAGCATTCAACCAGAATAAATGTACTTGAGCATTCTGAAATGGGGTGTAGAAAAACAAACTTGTTTGTTTCAATTAGCCTTGAAAGAGAAACCTGGAGAAACTTGGAAATTAATGGCTGTTATTTTAAAAACTGCAACAGATTATGTGATTTAAGTACTGTACAAAAGTGAATGCAGAGTCTGCTTAATTTTAATTACACAGAATTATTGTTGAGGCTGATCTTCAAGATCAAGTCCAGCGTAAGACCTGACACCACGACACCTAGCTAGACCATGTCACTAAGTGTCATATTCAATCTTTCTGTAAACACCACTAGGAATGGCAACTCCACCACATCCCTGGGCAGTCCATTCCAGTATCTAATGACCCTTTCTGTAAGGAAGTGCTTCCTAATGTCTAACCTAAACCTCCCCTGGTGCAGCTTCAGGCCATGCCCTCTCAGCCTGTCACTGGTTGCCTGGGAGAAGAGTCCAGCCACCATCTGCCTACAACCTCCCTTCAGGTAATTGTAGAGAGTGATAAGGTCTTCCCTGATTCTCCTCTTCTTCAGGTTGAACAGCCTCAGCTCCCTCAGCCTCTGCTCGAAAGACTTTCCCTCCAGTCCCTTCACCAGTCTTGTCACTCTCATCTGGACCAGCTCCAGCACTTCAATATCATTCTTGAAGTGTGGGGCCCTGAAATGCACACAGTATTTGAGGTGAGGTGCCTTGACACCAGCAGTTGGTGCCTTGGATGCACTCTGCAACCAAACTGCAAAAAATAGGTGGTGGGATTTACTTCAACTTCAATAATCTTAACTTTTGCATTAGAAGTGGAACCTAGTATGTCACTGCCACTTGCCAACTTGTGCTAGCCAGAAAAGCACTGCTTTAGCCAACGTGCCATGCACAGAGGTCCAGTTTGTGTTGAATGAGTACACCACAGCAGCATCCTTTCTTCTACACTATGATACCGTTATACTTCTCACACACAAAATAACCACAAAGGGGACCACAAAGTAACTGTAACCATTAACTTCTATAAAACCATTCCTTATTTAGGAATTTTTTAATATAGAAATTATATTTTTTCCTCTGAGAGAAGATAATATTAAACAATGCACTGTTCACTCTTCTCAGCCTTTTATTTTTGGTTGGTTGGGTGGTTTGTTAATGGGCATTAAACTAATAAAGTGTGGAAAATATCCTGTATTTCCATTGCTACTGTCATACCACTTACCTAAGCTGTGGAGTAGTACTTCCTGCCAGCGGATGACCCTATTTGGACATGACAGATGTTCTCTTCACTTGTTTAAATAGACTCTTTAAATGGTAAGGAGCTTCTTCCTTTAAACTGTTCTATTAATATGTATTTAACCTCATGTTATCTTCATTTATGGCTTCTTCTCAAAATGTGTCTGCTGACTCTTCCCACTAACAATTTTGTGACCTCCTTGCTCTAAAATGACAACTTCTGCTTAAGGTATAGAATAGTAGTTCTCAAATATGTTACAGGAGAAATACTAATGACCATTTTAAATTACCTACTTACAAATTTAAAAAACCCAGTCATCTAGAGGTATATGAAATAGTCACAAAACTTAAAAGTGTGATGCTCTTATTATTCAGGTATGAAAGGGCTACTCTTTCCACTCAGAAAAAAAGACAATCTGAAAAAAAAAAAA